>SNQJ01S0018532.1:148460-171141 GCA_010110895.2 Picea sitchensis
TCATGAGAATTATTGGTTAGTTGCAACTAATACTCATGGATATGGGTCATAGATTAATGACTTACTCTACGCAGTTAATCCCAAAAATGATATCTAATATGTCACACTGCGAAAGCCCCTCTATGCTTAAATAATAAGAGTGAAGGGAGCTCTAACTGGATAGTTCATAAGGCACAATACTTGCTATGGTTTTGCAAATGGGGTAGCAAGCTAAGTGGGCTTGATTGTGGGGAAAACTCCATAGTTAAGCGCGCTTGAGCCAGAGGCATCTTGGGATGGGTGACCACTTGGGAAGTCCTGGTTACTAGGTGCAAGCCCCAGAATTGATGATTGATCCTATGTGATTCATTTCGCTGGTTTCAATCCCACTTCTTCACCCTTGTGAGCATCACCCGATCCAATGAGTGCTAAGTGGAATATTCAAATCATGAGAATTATTGGTCAGTTGAAACTAATACTCATGGATATGGGTCATAGATTAATGACTTACTCTACGCAGTTAATCCAAAAAATGATATCTAATATGCCGCATTGCGAAAGCCCCTCTATGCTTAATCATATATTGTTTTTTAAAAATAATATTAGTATAGATCCATTTTAATCTAGGATTTATCAAGTGTCTAAAAGGATCAAACTTCTTGAAATGCAAACTTTTAATCTTTACTCAGGTTTTGCACTTTATAAAAGGTTTGCACATCTAGAGATCTAGGCACTTAATAGATCCCTGGTTAAGATAGATTTATGTTGATTTAATACATTAATATTAAAGTATTACAAATATTAATATATTATTATTTTAATGTTTTATTATTATGAGTTTGCTATTGATTTGACATCTATTTGCTTTATATTTTAAATTTGTTTGTAAAATGTAATATTTAACTTAAGAAAATAAATATATATTTTTTGATATAGTAAAAATATTTATTTTTCTCATCTCTAATTGGTTAATATATTTCAAGTTTTATTGTTGCCTTAAGTATTTCTATATTTAAAATTAATTGCATAATCAATAACAACACATTCTAATTGGTTGTACACCATATATAACACTTATTACACCACCACAATAAAATATTTTTTAAAATTTACATTTCCCAATATAGATCTCCATATCCAAACGTGAGTTCTCGATAAACTTCCATTGCCGGTTAATTTTGTTTTAGATGTGTCATGTCATAACATATTAAAATATTATATAAATTAAAATATATATTATATATTTTATAATATATATGTTAACACATTAAAATATTATATGTATTTATATATATATTATAATATTATATAAATTACAATATATATTATATATTTTATAATATATATATGTTAATACATACAATATTATAATATATTATATATTAAAATGTATATTATATTTTATAATATATATATTAAGATAGTAAAATATTATATATATTATAAAATGTGAAATGTTTATTTTTTATTTTTTAAATAAGATTTTGCTTAGCTTAACTAGAAGGAAATTCAGGTTAATCCCAAAATTACATGGCAACTACATTAAAGTAAAATCATGGTATTATATTTTGTCCAATAACTGTTATGACAAATCTATAAACTATGTGTCATCATGGAGCAATAAGGCTTTCTCCATCCCTTGTGAGTTAGGTTCAATTACTTTTTCTCATATTTTTTTTATTATTGATATTTTTTTAAATGCCACTTGTCTCTTTCTCTCTCTATATAGAGTTGATATAGAATTAGTTTACTTAAAATGGATATTAAAATATTTTATTTATGACATCCAAATAATTTTTTGTTATTAATATTTTTTTAAATACCTCTTATCAATGTCATGTTGAGCACTGAAGGAATTACACATCTCTCATACTCGAATGAAGAAAGCACCTTTAAGTACAATAATATTTATAATAAAACTATATATGAAAATACATATATAACTTAAGTAATTGTGAAGAAAAAATTGTTACCTTTCACATCAACATCAACATTCAAATTCTACTTTATAACATGCTAGTGAATTAATTATTAATAAATTATACATATATTATCAATTTGAGTTTATATCTAAAATGTATTCCATTATAGACGTTGATTGGGCATATTCCATAGACAAACTGGTCCTCTAGAGTCCTATCGATATAACCAAAGTCATAGTACTATAGGAAACTTAGGTTGAGGATGAGGATAAAAACATTACTTTTAGTTTATTCTCAAATATATCATTGTGCTTCGTAATCATTTGTTTAGTTTATTCTCAAATATATCATTGTGCTTCGTAATAATTTGCTTATATATAAAAGGTTTCATTTGTGTAGAGTAGAAATTCCAATCATGGTATTTGATAATCGCTGAATGAAGGTTTCAATGTTGTAATTATTTCATATATTTATATATTTAAGGATATATTTAATGAGTTCCCTTGGATGGGGTGTCATTTGGAGATTGTATGCCACATGGTGTGCTGGCAGTAGGGGCAGTTAAAGCCCCTCACTGCTAGCACCTTCTCCAACTCATTTGATATGCCTCACATTTACTTAAAGCATAGCAAAGAGTGTTAGGACAGTCCATCAACTCTAATGGCGATTCACATCCGACTTACAGGAACTAGTACGATGACCTCTACCCACTACACTTTGGCATTCATGGCCTCAATTGCCATCACCTCGCTCATTATTACACAAGGATCTCCACGCTGGTGGTTTTATCTCTGTCTTTCACCCTCAGTCTCTCATTCTCCCTTGGCTAACCTGATTTGGCTCTCCCAGGCCTTTGCTCTTTTCATTCCTTCTCTCCTGAGCTTATTCAATTTCTCCATTGTGCACTCTTTTCCTCTCTGGATTGGTTTCAATATGCCCTTACATGAGGCCGGCGTAGGGCAAAGAAGCCCCCTCACCTTAGCACCTTCTCCAACTCCATTTGATATGCCCTCACATTTACTTGGTAGCATAGCAAAGAGTGTTAGGGACAAATTCATCAACTCCCCTAATGGCGATTCATTAACCGACTTACGGTGAACTAGCACGATGACCCCACCCACCACACTTCGCATTCATGGTCTCAATTGCCATCACTCCGCTCATTATTGGCTAATAAGGATCTCCACTGGTGGTTTTATCTCTGCCTTTCACCCCATTCTCCATAACCTGATTTGGCTCTCCCAGGCCTTTGCTCTTTTCATTCCTTCTCTCCTGAGCTTATTCAATTTCTCCATTGTGCACTCTTTTCCTCTCTGGATTGGTTTCAATATGCCCTGTGAAAGAGACAAGCCCAAACAAAGGCCGACCTCCTATAGCCAAGTAGGCAAGCACCGCCAGACTAGATCGATGGCTCTCCATCCCTTTCCAAAAGCAGCCTGGTCTTTCTCCATACTTTTGATAAGAACCGGACATGGAAACCCGCATGTGAGCCCTAGTCACCCATCCTGTTCAATTGCCGGTTAGTGGAGGATGAAATTCCTCACTCCAGCGATATATTCCCTCAACACTTCAGGAAGTCGGGCGGCAGAACCTAACGACTTTTAGAAGTTTACAGGTGATAACGCATAGGTATAATCGAGATGAGGAGCTGGTCACGATGGGTTGTCCGGTAGAAGAGGAGCTTCATCCACGACTACTGGATTATTGCAAGCATTCATCCGACCCCAACGCGGTAGACCCAGGAATCCACTGGGGTGAATTCTGGCATGAACAAGAAGGACATAAAACACCCAAGGCACCAATTCAGCAGGTTCTAGATAGCCATGCCTCGCCCACAGTGTGCAAGCTCATGAAGGAACACCTAGACCTCATTTTCGAGATGAGGAGGGACCTCGCCGAACAAATGTATCACCAGAGCCTCCTGAGCAAACACATGGATTTCCTGTTCAATTCTCTATCATGCAAGCTCGCAAAGATTCACTGCCCGACTTGTTGTCAGTCTTATGCCTTCATGGTCAACCAGGATGGAAGCCCAGGTTTGCCTCATGTTTAAATTTCCTACTGTCAATTTTCTGGTTTTAGTTGTTTTTCTTTCTTGCTATCAAAAAAATCTAGTACATACCGCCTGTTCTGGTTTCCATTTTCATGGTAGAACAAGTGGCTGATCTTTTATAGTTCTTAGACATGCATTATTATTATGCACAATGCCATCTGTTTTGGTTTCCACACCTGTGGTAGAACAAGTGGCAAGTCTGGTTGCAATATTTTGACAAATGTTGCTTTTTGAAGGCATAAGGTAATACAGTCTCTCTTTTTATTTAAAAAAAATGATATATTTAATGAATTAAGTGATGATTATATTTAAAAGTCAAGGTCATTTTATTTATGTTTTAGATAAAAAAATGATTTATTGTTTTCTTTTCTTTAATTTAATTTATATATAATTTAAAAAAATTCAATGGTTAAGAATACATTGAATGACCATGTAAGAGATGACTTGTCACCAAGATTTCAAGAAGATCTCATATGGTAAAGTATACAAGGTATACATACCCTACCCCCCTTTGGATTTGAACTTGTGACCTCTTAGGAGGAAACACATGTTCTTAACCATTAGGCCCGCTCAAGCTGTATAAACTATAGTTTGATGAACATTACTTTTGGTTAAAAATATACTCTATATTATTGGGTTGAAATGCACTTTCTACAACCCAGTATGAGGGAGACGCGTAATTCCTTCCATGCTCAACATTGGGTTGACACCTGGTAATTAAAAAAAATATGAATAACTAAAAAATATTTCAATGTCGACCATAAATAAAATATTTCAATATCATCATAAATAAAATAATTCTATATCAACTCTATATATATAGAGAGAAAGATATAGAGTAATTGAAAGTAAAAAAAATTCGAATTTCGTTAATAGGTGCTTTCTATTTCCCAGAATGAGGGACATACATAATTCCTTCAATGCTTAATATTATGGAGTTGACATGTGACATTTAAAAACATATTAATAAAAAAATAATAATTTCAATGTGGGCCATAAACAAAATATTTCTATATCCACCTATTTTAATATTATGGTCTCTCTCTCTCTCTCTCTCTCTCTCTCTCTCTCTATATATATATATATATATATATCTATATCTATATCTATATCTATATCTATATCTATATATATATATATATTCTGTAGATACATGCTTCCATGTATTTTCCGACAATCATAAGAGGTCAATATTGTACCGTAAGATACAACAGAGCCATCAAAACATGCAGTGTTCTTCTCCTTTAAAAGAGACATATTACATGCATTGTTACTAGAAATAGTCTCGGATAATATACAAAAATGATCCACTGTAATTCCACCAGAAGGATAGTTCAAAATATTCACAAAAAAGAAGAATGTAAGTAAATGCCAGAAGAAACTAGAAATATCTTGCTAAAAATATGAAAACACCCACTTCAGATTTATACTGCAGGAATGGGAAGATCCTCATTAAAAGGTCTATGATAGTAGTCATAGTGATCTCCCTCTTTTAATTTGGATATTGTCCATTTCCCATAAACCATTTGTAATCCACCCTTAGATAATGTGTCGGCTTCCCTGTTGAGGTCCCCGTAGACATGATAAAAGGTAATGAAATCAAAAGTATCCACTAATCTATGAACTTCTTCAAGAATAGAAAGAAACTGTATGTTGTGGCACTGTTGTGATTTTCTAGGCCAGTTTATGGCCAACATTGAGTCCCCAAATATTTGGGTAGAATGTACTCCCTTTTCATTGACAATAAGAAGAAGAATCCTTAAAGCCATTAATTCGACAAAGTTATTTGTGCCATTCCCAAGTCCCATTGCTGATTTGAGAAGTGTGATTCTGAGAAAAAAAGAAGTCCGCCCCCATTGGAATGGTTGTTGTTTTGAGATGCCCCATCAAAATAATCCAAGGGGATAGCATGGTATATCTACACCAAGGGGGGAAATGTGATTGATCCTCCCTCTTTTTCCGGAGAAAATGAGAGAGGATACCTAGTGCATGGACTGCGATAATGTCTAGAGTAGGGGTTTTGTCCTTGAATATGGACGAATTTGTGACTAGCCATACCCACCAAGCCACACTGAGGGGAAGTGATTTGACCCTTCTATTTGTTTTGTTCGAGGACCATTCATGCCAAGCCTGTTCAATAGAAGGACTGGCCCAATTCAGGTCTGTCCTAATGGCAAATCTAATTCTTGCCAAATTTGATGAACAAAAAGACATAGGAGGAAAAGGTGAAGGACAAACTCATTTTTTGATTTGCATAAGGAGCACCAGCCTTGCCCTTCCAAGTGCATGTTCTTCATCTTGTCCCAGGTTGTAATTTTGTTGACTATTAGGCACCACATGAATATTTTATCTTTTTGTGGACAATGGATTTTCCATAATCTTTTCCATCACCAAAGGGGTTCCTTGAGACGACGGTCAATATTGAGATGAATATAGCCCAATTTTGGTGTGTAATATCCAGATGGGGATATCTTCCATAGAAGTTCATCTTCACAGTCCGCAATTCAAATATGGGATGCTTTGAGGGCTTGTACATAATTCGACCAATGATCGGAGATATCCCATTCCAAACCCAATTGGTTTGCAGTTAACCAATCTTGACTCCAAATTGTAGTCTAGGATGGATCGACCACCTGATGTAGATGAAAAAATCCTTGCTCCTATAGGGCCTGAATCAGCTAAGGTGGTAAAATGTGGTGACCCTCATTTCTTGGCCATAGATCTGCCCCAATACGGACAGATCCCACTCTCAACACGCCAGGCTAAACCATCTCCCACTACATCAAAATATTTTAGGGTGGCCTTCCAAATAATTGAGCAATTGACATACTTTTTGATTAAGTTTCTGATCCATTCTAAAATAGAGTCTGGGAAGATGTATTTTTATTTAACCACAATGATCCACAAACTATCTGTAGTAAGCAACCTCCAACTTGACTTTGCAGCTAGAGATTTTGATAAGAGAAATATATTCTTTAACCCCCAACCCCCTAATGTTCTGGGCATCGCCAAGGACTCCCATCTTACCCAAGGCAACACAAATTTATCCTTTGAGCCCACCCATAGGAATTTGAAACACATTCCACATAGTTTTTCCAAGACTCATTTGGGTATTGAGGCTAAAGACATCAAATAAACAAGGATGTCCTCTAGTACCTATTTAACCATGACTATCCTGCCCGCTCAAGAAAGCCATCTAAAACTCCAAACCTTTATTCATTTTTCCAGCTTGGCTATAAGCTAGAACCAATCCGATTTTAAGTAATAGTTTTTCTTTAATTGAAAACCCAAGTATTTGATCCCCAAGTCGAAATCCTTGACCTCAAAGGAGAAAATAGATTTATTGACCAAGATTTCTTTTGCAGTCATATTGATGACAAAAAGAGTGGATTTCCTGACATTTATCTGCATACCTGTGGCCCTACTGAAAAGTTCCAAGATAGTTGATAGAGTTTCAACATCACCCCTCTGATCATCACAAAATATTAGTACATCATCCACAAATAACAGATGGGTTAAGAGCAATGTACTAGAGATAGGAATGCCATGAAAGGCCCTCGAGTCTTTGCATAAGCCATAGCTTGACTAAGACCCTCTGCCACCAGAAGGAAGAGAAAAGGGGATAAAGGACAACCTTGTCTGAGGCCTCTTTCAACATGGAGAAAAGGTCAGGCTGAACCATTATTGAGAACAACAAAGGAAGTGGATGAAATACAACCCATGACCCAATTAATGAAAGGGAATTCAATCTCCAAGTGTGTCAGGAGAAGACAGATGAAAAACCAATTTACTCTACCATATGCTTTGGAAAGATCAATCTTGACAACCACCCCTTTTATATTTCTTGTCTTCATGCTATGGAGCCCTTCCTAAGCCACCCCTATAGCCTCATGTATCTTCCTACCATCCAAAAAACCATTTTTTCCCTTGTAAATGGAGGCCGATGGGATGGGTTTTAATATTTTGGAAATAACCTTTGATATCGCTTTGTAGATTACATTACATAGAGATATGGGATGAAAATCCTCAAAGGATTGCGGGTTATTTTTTTTTGAAATTAAAGCTATAAAAGTTGAGTTTAGTGGAGCATGAATGTGACTTGCCTTCCTGGATTCCTCTACCACCTTTAAAATATATTTCCCAACCAGATAAAAAAAGTCTATAAAGAACTCTATCGTCTAGCCATTTGGTCATGGGATTTTGTCTTTTTGAAATCCAATTAACACTTCCTTGAGTTACTCCACTGAAACTTCCTCCATAATACCTATGTTGGCCTCTTCATCAACAAAACTTGGGAAGAACTCAACCAACCGAACAATTTATGCCATTGTGGATCTATTGTCTGATTTGAAGAGGGATGATAAGTGGCTTTTCCCTGGCCTAGCCAATTACTCAAAAGTGTAAACTTCTCATTCTTGATTGTTCTTCATACTCTAGATCTTATTGGTGATATTCTTACCTTTGGCATAGGCTTGGAAACATTTAGTATTCTCGTCTCGTTTTTCCATCTATATTGCTCGACTTTTTAGTCTCCACGCAACCTCTTTGTCCTCCAAAATTTTCCTCTTTGTATTTTCCAACTGAATAAGGTTGTCTTTGAATTCTTGTGAGGAGATGAATCCATTAGTTGTCACATAGATAACATCTAAATCTTCTTCAATCTCCTTTATCTCTTTCTCTTCTCTGGATCTTTTTGGACGTGCACATGTGATTACAACTTGTTTAACCTTTTTTTGTGACATGCACTAAAACCCTCCATTTTTCTTGTGATTATGTTAATTCCCTAAAAATGGGCCCCCCTTATTTTTGAGCCTAAGATAAAACCTCATAAGTCCCTCCTTCATCTCAATATTCTTCTAGTAATTCATGTTTCACTTGGAAAAAGAACAATACTTAGTGTTGTAATTCAAATTTTAAATTGGCAAAGTTATTTCAAACTCCTCCGAATAGTTCAGAGGAGTTACTTCAAACTCCTCCAAACAAGTTCAGATAATTTACTTCAAACTCCCCCAAACAAGTTCGAAGGAGTTCCTATATTTTGTTCTGATACACAATGATATCGCGAGAGTTGGGGGAAAATCCTCTGATCATATCAGATGAGTTACTTCTAACTCCTTCGATATGTTCAGAGGAGTTACTTCTAACTCCTCTGATATGTTCAGAGGAGTTACTTCTAACTCTTCTGAATTGATTAGAAAACTTACCTATAACTCTTCCAAACTGATTGGAAAACTTGTTCTTAAGTACTCTGATCAAGCCTACCCCAACCACCACATTAATTGTCATAAGTAACCATTTGGCTATAAAACGAAACAAAGTTGAGACTAGTGATATTCGACCATTTGAAATTGAATGAGAAAAAATGAGAAGAAGAGCGCCAAGATGAACCCCATTTGAGAATCTCCCCTATCCATATCCACCACGTGTTGGCATAATCCAGGTAAGGTGTCATCACCTTTCTCTCTTTTTCAAGCTAGGTTTAGGTCTTTGTTCATTTTTCCCTAGCTTGATAACCCTCTTTTCCCCCTTTTTCTTCATCGCTTCGCCCCTGGACACACCTTTCCCTCTCCCACCAACTTTACGTTTTATTCTGAATTTTTTCATGGCTACGAGATACATAACCAGTTGTCCTTTCCCCCCCTTCACCGTGATGTACTTCTTCCCCATCCTCTCACATAATCATTGCAAGCCCCAAACTCATCTAAGGCACAACGACCTTGATCTAAGAAATCCCTAAGGTTCCCTCATACTCCTCCAAGCTAGTTGTAGTTCTCTTGATCGCTCTCCTTGTCGCAGAAAACCCTAACTTCAAAACAAGAGACTTTCAAATTAACTAACTTCTCTGATATCCTCAGAAGAGTTGACATCATCTCTTTCGCATGGTTTAAAATCAAATGGAAACAAATCCTTCGATCATATCAAAGGAGATATTTTTAACTCCTCCAATATGCTCAGAGGAGTTCCTGGTAAGTGCTTCGAGCTCCTCGATATGATGACAAATCCTTTTGAATACATAACGGAGAGGTTACTAAAAACTTATCCGATATGCTCAGAGGAGTTGTTTCTAACTCTTTCAATTTATATTAAAGAGGTTGTTCTCTTATGCTCCAATTTCTCCTTTCCAAGGTGATGCTCGAGCTTTTCATCCCAAAATCTCACTGATCATTGTATATTATTAACTTTACATTTGCGAGGAGAAGCTTGCCATGTCTTTGCAATTTCAATAATTCTTATAATTGTCCAATCATTTAGTTGTATTTCCAAGTAACATGCTCTAAATTTATCCTGTCTATAGGTTCATACATGTCACCACGAAAGAAGAAGGTGATGAAAGCAATAGGGAATGAGCCATCTGGAAGCTCCCAACAGACAATAGTGATAGAAAGTGTCGGAACTATATATGATCATACATCAAGACTTCTAGACAAAGATGGAGAAATGTTAAAATGGGGAGAAGTATATTATATGTTTAAGAAATAAAAATTCTCTGCAGAGGTGGAAGAACCAGATGAGCTCCAAGTGTTTAGGAACATCAGAAAATTGAGAATTTTCCAGGTGGCAGCACATCCAACTATTTTCCCTTGTGTGGATGCCATTTATTGGATTTTGAAAAGCGCAGACATGAATAGTCGATATGTATTTAATGCAAGAAAAGAACCTATAAATTTATTGAGGCCTGATGATTTAGCTAAGTGTTACCATATTGAAGCTCGAAACAAAAGAATGGATGGTCAACTCGTCAGTGAGTTGGATCTCACACCGAAAGATTTATTCCCCACATGGTATAAAGAAGATAAGAATTTCAAGTATCGGCCCGAGAGTCGATACCCCACAACCAATTTAAGGAGACCCTACCAATATATGGTATCCATGCTATGCAGGTTGTACGGGGAACCCGATGCAACTCATTTTACCCTATCATACATTCCCCTAATTTAAATTTGTACATATGTGGGGGTCTCATTCAACTGGGCATACATATTGTCTGAAAATTTCAAGGCTGCCATTTCTACATTTACACAAACACAACCTTTCACAGTTTCCACATGTCTTCATATCTTCTAGACATAATGTGTATCACTCACAAGTACCTAAACATGGGATGGAGTTGGTTTCCTACCGACACTGCTATCCACATCTACTGCAAGGTGCTTTGGGAGAACAAATATAGAACAAACTATTAAATACTCTATGAAAACTTCCTTGCCCCATTGTATGAATTTATTTTTTGCACCTTTCCACCTTGTATGACAAACAAGGCCATACCAATCATAAGAAGGATTGTGCACTGGTATTTAATGGAACACAATACCTATATAAGAATATATGGTGCAATGAAACCGCCCAATTACTCCATCGGTTTCTTCCTGACAAACTTGTACTCCAGGAAGTGGCATATCAAACTATCATACATGGGGTCGAAGGAATGTTATACAGATCAAAGAGGAATTTGACCTCCACTACCTCTTTACATTGGCAACTATTTCTTTGAAAAAACCAAACAATCCCAGACAGAAGTAGATGTTTTACTTTCCTAGCACTTTGGAGAAGAAATATTCAGGAGACATGACCCTAGGAACATCATCAAATAACACTTCAATAACATGAGACTCCCATATGAGTTCACCACTGAGTTCCAGGAAGAAGAGGAAGTGCATCAAAATGCCAGAACTTACGACGAAGTCATTTTCAATAGGAAGGGCCAACCAAAAGGAAGGATCGCGGATGAAAATGATGCAAGAGAGGAAACCAGAAAAAATGCAGAGTGAGATGAAGCTGAGAGATCTTCCCCCATATCTGTCTCAACTCATTCAGGTTCCACAAAAGAGGATTAAGAGGCATTGAAAAATAAAAAGAGAAGAGACAAAGAGAAGGTACTGAAAAGGAGGAATGACGCTAAAAAGAAACAAAAAATAGAAGCCGACAAAGAAAAGGCCAGGGTAGAAAATGAAGAAAAAGATAAAGCTGAAGATGAGGAAAAAGTTGAAGCCAAAGCAAAAGATGTTGCAGAAAAATAAAAGGAGACAACTGAAGAAAGAAGAATGGCAAGAAAATTGGCAGAGAAAGAAGCAACAAGTACAACTGCTGAAGAAGAAATATAGAAGAATAATTCATATGATAGAGAGGGTGACACACACCCGATGGACTTGGATATCCATGGAACGCCCACCATAGTTACAGGAGAAAAATAAACGAACAATGGTTTCACATACGATAGTAAAACCAACAAAATCATGCAAGAAAGAGTGAAAAAGGTTCCAACAATAGAAGGAGCCCCTATGTCAGTGGTTACTCAAGTCACTATCATAGGAGATGTCAGGGAAGACCCCTTGGAAACAAATAGAGCATGATTTGCATTTGTAGATGAAATCCTAGAAAATATATAGAGGCTATGCCAACATAATGAAGAGACAGAGGCGGGGATCAGATGGCTAGAAGAGAGGATCCAACAAGTAAAGATTGACAAAAGGAGTCTTCTCAACTTTAAGACCAGTGCGGGAAAAGTAAGGAATGATTTGGAAGGTGCCATCATTAACATGTATGCAAATCTGCATCTCTTCCAAAATGTGGCTGCAACAGTTATTGACCAAAACAACCAGATACAAATGTAGTTGACACAATACAACACTATCTGTGAAGGTATAACAAACATTGATACCTGGATAATAGAGAATCCCGATGTTCCTCTAGAACTATATAGACCCTCAAAATCAACAAGAAAGAAAAACCTATATGCATTAGATCTTTGCTAGAAGGTAGGGAAAAGGGAAGATAAAGAAGTAACCAAGGCAATGCCAATATGTTCAATGACTCACAAATATGCCTAAGAGATGATAAGGAATGGTTGTCTCCCAAGATTAGATGAACTTGGGAAGAATTTGGTCATATAAGAATTGGTGAATGTAGTCCAGGACAACACGAGTCAAAGGAGACAGATAGTCGAAGCAACAACCTTTGTCTCTATCGATCTTATTGACCAACATCTACTATAGTTGGTGAATATTCAGACTATGATACATGCTTACATAACAAGACTAGAGAAAGATATGAGCACCCTTGATGATAGCGTCGCCATGATCGAAGCAACACTATAACAACTAACATATAGGAGAATAATGTCACTATATAACCAGTTGGAGGTTTGGACATCTTATCTCTGAAGCAAAAGTTCATAGGGAAAGGACAAGCACCTATTTTTCTTTCGTTCTTTTCCTAACTACTTAAAATTTTATCCTTTCTTCCACTTATCATGAGGAAGGAGAAGGTGAACAATTTTGTAACTGCCTCTCCAAGAAGAAGGCGAAAGGGCACTAGTTTTTTGTATAAAATAGAGTAGAAACTTGTGAAAAGGGACTTTTGGATTTTAAAGCATTGTATAGACCCGAGAACGTTTTTGAGAACTTATACATTGTTAATAAATATTGAGAATCCCTTAGGGACAACAAATTGTAGAAGAAATTCTGTGTAGAAACATGTTGCATCTTTGAACTACTTCAAGTGAATATAATTACTGTTTCTATGGAATGTAAGAATGTTTGTTTGTTGTAGCCTAATTCTTATACAATATTTGTCATTATGCAGTATTGATATTTCTTTGAATATTTCAATGCCTTGAGATTTGTGGGTTATTACAGTGTTCATTGTTTTGATCTTGACTAATCTGGTTATATATGTATGTATGGATTTGTCTCCAATATTCTCCTTTTTTTACAGCTAACTGTATAAAAGTTGTGGAAGGTTTTGGTTGCATTATAACTCACCGATTACTCTAGTGTGCTCCTAAATAGGATAGGTTAGCATATATTAGTTATAGATTATTTGTCCTTACATACATGGTCTTCATCTACATCTCTGCGTTGCACCCACCCACTTCATCGATACACCGGACCATAACGAGTACAAAAACCAAAAGACAACAATAAATGACACCCGGGCCAAATTCCAGATGGTACTCCTAATCCAAATGATGTATAGTCTAATTGGGACAATATATTAGGGAGTACCCCTTGCTGTTTTTAGGCAAAGTTGAACCTGTCAATATAATTGGAGCTAGAAGGAGGGCCATATTTTATGGATTATATACATGAACTAAACAATAACCGAAATCGGTCTTGAACGAGTAATCCCAACTCACAACCTACCTTGTTTCCTTGAGTCGAGTATGAACAATAATTTATTTATGAATACATAAAGGACGATTTCAGAAGTGCTTCTGGTAGTCCTGAAATACATTCTGAGACTTGGTTTCACATACCTCAGGAAGAACTTCACGAAACCCATAGAATTACACGTGTTTATGCAAAGCTACTTGGGAAACTACCTACAACCTCTGAAATCGCTAGGAGAAAAGTGACCCTTGTAGAACGTCCTAACACAAATCCCAATTTTTACATTGACTCTATAGATGACCTTATCAAAACCACGTTACAGAAGGTCCTGGTACCTTTGAGCAGAGTCGCATGTTTCCTTATTGAACCCGAAGAAGAATTTGAAGGTGAACAACAAAAAATTACCATAGAACAACTAATGGGAGAAAACATGAACCATAAAGAAGTTATACCTCAATGGAGGGCCCAAGGAGCTCTCAATCTGGCTGGACAACTTCACGAAATGCCAAGAAAGTTTGATGAGCTTCTCCCAAAATTCGACCCAGACAAACCCATATCCCCGAAAGATCATGCCAATAACTTGTTTTTGGCCATACATATTCTAGGTGTTCAACATGATTACGTGGTGTGTAGGTTATTTCCTTATAATTTTTCTAGAAAATACTCTACTTGGTACTTCAACTTACCTGCGAGATATATTATAGATTGGGATAGCTTTGAAATGTTCTTTATGAGGAAGTTTGGGGAAAGAAAAATGACTACATCTCCATACAACGAACTAGGAGCCATCAGAATGGACAAGAGGGAAAGAGTGAAAGAATTTAACCTAAGATTTATTAATGTATTAATTAAGTTTCCTCATGATGTCGCTCCCGCTCAGTCATTAGCCATTCAATATTATACAGCTGCATTAACCCCCTCCATAGGGATGCTTGTAAAACGATCTAACATAAATACTTTAGCCTTAAACATTGATGAAGCCGAGACTATGGAAAGAGAGTTATCTGCATATGACCAACATCCACGTTATGAGGAAACTAAGTCAGTTGGAAAGAAACCACTGCTATTAAATAAGCCACCTAACAGGGAGTCAAAGGATATCGATAATGTGGTCAAAATGGTTAAGAAGTTATCCAATGAAGTTGTTGACCTTAAAAATAATGTTGGTGAGGGATCATCGAAGCTGCGAGATTTCCACCCATTCTTTAAGAAACCATATGACCTTCCACAACTGTCTGAACCACCACACATGGCTTTCAACTTAGATAATTTTAGTGATGATAAATTTTGCTCTTATCATCAACAAAATCACCCCGAACAAACATGCCTTGAATAGGTCAACTCTATGACCCTGGTGATAAATCATTTGCTATATCAATAGAGTTTAGATAATGAAATCCATGCACAAACTTCTTCTAGTGTTGTTGATGAAACCCCCCCATAATCAACTATTCCCTTTTGGGATTGGTGTGTATAATAAGACGATGAACATATTGAAGAAATTCTTGCCGGAGATACACAGGTTGTTAAAGTCACCACTCCAAAAATCTGTAACTTATGCAACAAAGGTCCACTATCTGACCCTCCGTCTTCCAAATAAGATAACATTCCTCTTAGAAAATAAACACCTCCCCCTGTTCTCCCAAAAAAAAGTAAGATAGTTCTAGAGAAGACTAATAATAAAGTTGGCAAGTCCGTTGTAGCAAATAAGGATAAACCAAGCACGTCTAGTACTGCTGAGAATAATGAAAAGGTGATTCAAGAAAAATCTGGTCAAACTAAGAACGATTCAAACTCACATGCCTTGGATTATAATGTAATAGAAGACATGAATAAGATTAAAGCTAATATTTCCATGTTTTATATTTGCTCCCTCCCACAACAACGTGACCTCCTACACGATGCCTTCCAACCTAATGAGACTTAGATATAAACTATCACAACTACTGAAAGCTTAATCCCTGGAAATGATGCACAATAAATTCACAAAGTAGAGATAGAGAAAATTATAAACTCATCAAGAACAGGCGCCTTTTCAAAATCTCAAGTACCACCTTTTCTGCTTACTTATAAAATTTTTAATTTTGATGTACACAACTGTTTAACAGATTCCAATTCCTCTTCCAATATCATGCCTTTTTTCTATTTTCCAAAAAATAAATGCTATCCCAAAAATAATGAAAATCAATATTATCCATTTAGATAGGACACATGTAAAAGTAAAAGGAGATCTCAGATATGTTTTAATCAGATTGACATCTGACCCTAGAGTTCATCAGACTATAGACATAGTTGTGGTAGACATACTAGAGAGTTATGGTTTTCTCTTAAGCAAAGATTGGTCAACCAAACTAAGGTTATTTTGCTACTGATTGGTCTCATATGTGGCTTCCTTATAAAGGAAAATCCAATCAAATCTAGGTTAACAATGAAGCATACATGAAGCACACAGTGACAAAATTTGTGGGTAAAAATGAGCCCATAAGATTTTCTCATTCTGTCTTGGGGAATTATTTTTTCGAAACTGATTATGGTTGATATGAAGCTCAGACTTCTGAAAAACCATCAAAACTAAAACCAAGCCTCTTCCCATGAATACATAATGGCACCTGCCCAGTACTAACTAACTTAGTATTCAGTTTGCCTAACAAGACTAAAATTCATGATATGTGGACCATGTTCTTCGATGGCTCTAAAACACAAGATGTAGCCGACATTGGATGTGTCATAATTGACCCTATCCAAGGAAAAATTCTCATATCATGCCGTTTAGAGTTTGAATGCACCAACAACACTGCTACATATGAAGCCTTAGTGCAAGACCTTAAAAATCCATTGACCTCAAGGTAAAATACCTTAATGTGTTTGGTGATTCTGAAATCATTGTCCAACATGGAAGAAATACTATTCACTTCCTATCTCCACATATAAAATCCTATCAACAAGAGGTATGGAATCTTCTTTATTCATTTGATGCATTCAATATTAATTCTATACCTCACGATCAAAATATAGATGCAAATATTTTGGCCAATGCAACATCTAGGTTTATGCCTCCTACCGATGGTTTTTCGATTGAAATGATGTTTAGGCCATCTGTACCTGACAATGTCACGAGTTGGAGAGTGTTAGAAAATTATTCTCAAATTATCAATTTTCTTACTAGTTCAGACACATTCTAGGACTCAGTGATCGATGATGAGATACATCAACAAGAGTTACAAACTTATAGAGAAAAAGCTAATAAGGTGAAGACAAATTGTGTTCCGAAGAAAGTCTCGACTCTTGAAAAATTATTTGATTTACAATCCAAGTTCAGAAGGCCAACTAATCCAAATACCAAAAAATCAACTATGATGCATTTCTTGGTCAATCTGGGAACATCTGAACAACCTAAGTATGTTAACCTAGGCACCTGCTGTTCAGATTAAAAAAACACACATTCACTGAATTATTCAAGAAGTATCGAGATGTTTTTTCCTAGATGTATGATTAATTGAAGACATATGATACGCGAATTATACAATATGTGATTCCCATCAAAGAAGGGATCAATCCGTTTAAACAAAAGCTTAGAAATATACATCCAACTCTCGAACCTATGATACAAAAGGAACTCAATAAGCTATTATATGCTCAGATCATTTTCAAAGTGAGACATTCAACTTGGGTATCTAAAATGGTGCCCGTAAGGAAAATGTTGAGAGAAATAAGAATCTATATAGATTTCTAGAATCTCAATCGTGCTTCCGAAAAAGATAACTATCTGGTTCCCCCAATGGAACAAATCCTACAACTAGTCTCTGAGTCTTAGCTATTCTCTCTATTAGACGGATTTTCAGGATACAATTAGGTTCTCATGGAAAAACCAGACCGTTTAAAGACCACTTTATGAATTAAATGGGGAGCTTATGATTATAGACGGATGCCCTTTGGTCTTATGAACGTAGGGGATATATTTCAAAGAATGATGGACATTGCTTTCAAGGGATTAATCGGTCAGAGTGTGGTGGTTTACCTTGATTATGTCACTGTTTATTCTAAAAAGAGAGAATACCACCCAAAACATCTGAAACAAATTTTTGAATGGTCTAGAAAGTATGGGATTTCTCTCAATCCCAAGAAAACTACATTTGTTGTTTCAAAAGGTATTTTTATTAGGACACACTATTTCTAAAGACAAGATTTCAATGGATCCAGAGAGAACCAAATCCATTCTACAAATTGATCCATAACACAACAAGAGGTCCATGCAATCATTTTTTGGCATAATCAATTTTGTAAGAAGATTCGTTCCAGATTTTGTTGAAATTGTGAAACCTTTAAAAAAGATGATTAAAAATGACGTGCAGTTCAAATGGACACCATTAGAGAAGGAAGCATTCACAAACATTAAAACCACTATAGCCAACCGACCATCTCTTTGGAGTCCTGATTTTTCCAAATATTTCCTGCTATATACATTTGCATCTGATCACTCGTTAGCAATAGTGCTCATGCAAAAGGATAAACAAGGAGATGAATATCCTGTCGTGTTTATGAGCACTAGGTTGCAAGGTGATGAACTGAATTATCCTCCAGTGTACAAGTAATCCTTTGTCGTTCATAAAACAATTAAGAAATTCATACCTTATATCCTAAAAAATCACACTAAAGTCATCACCCCACACCCAAAAGTAAGGTCCCTATTCGTTCAAAAGGAATTGGGTGAAAGACGAGGGAATTGGATGACAACTCTAGAATAGTATGACCTTGAATTCAAACCAACCAACATAGTGAAAGGTTAAGGCTTGTGTAAATTAGTGACACAAGGAGTTGGCTTTGAAGAACAAGAGGAGGATGGTTGGCAAGATGAGCCGATAATGTATACTCAACAGGTTCTATATGTTCCAACCATTGAAGGATCATGTTACAATGATCTTAAATATTATTTGTAGCATGGAAGAACTCTAGACCATCTCAATGCTAAGCAAAAAAGAGCATTGCGGCTGAAATATTTACAATATCAATTATTACATGGCATCTTGTTCAGAAAGAATTAAGACAGAGTGTTACTTAGATGCCTCAAGAGATAAGATGCTGATAAGGTCCTAAAAGATATGCATGATGGAACCGTTGGTGGTCATTTCACAGGAGACACAACAACTCACAAAGTGTTGAGAGAAAGATACTACTATCCCGCACTCTTCAAGGATGCTCACAAGTACTCAAGATGCTGAGAAGCATGTCAAAAAGATGTGGGGAGGGAACATAAAGTTGATCTTCCTCTCCAACTTGTAGAGAGGAGGAACCCTTTGAGCAGTGGGGTCTAGATATCATTAGTGATATAAATCATCATTCTTCCAAACAACACAGGTATATTCTGACCGCAATTGATTATTTCACACGTTGGATTGAAGTAATACCTTTAGTCAAAGTGAATGAAGAAGTAGTAATAATTTTTCTTGATAAACACATTATCACGAGGTTTGGCATTCCTAACTCTTTAGTATTTGATAATGCTACTTACTTCTCATATTTGAAATTATCTGAGTATGCATTAGAAAACGGGATTATTTTAAAATACTCAACCAATTATTGTCCCCAAGGAAATGGCCAGGCTTAATCTAAAATAAAAACATCATCCTTATCCTTAAATGAACTGTGGTTGATCACCAGAGAAATTGGCACAATGCATTAAAAAATGCCCTCTGGGTAGATCATCTCACTCCCAAAGCTTCCATCAGAACCTCACCTTACTTTCTTGTGTATGGAAAAGAATCCATTTTACCCTCGAACATTTACCTACCTTCCCTCCAACTTACACAATAGTCTTGAGGCAAAGAATGCCCTTTCATCCAAAGTCATATCAATACCTTGCTAAACCTTGAGGAGACACGTGACAAAACCAAACCAAGTTTGAAGCTCACTAGAAAATAGTACAACGTTGGTTTGATAAGAAATCTGTAGGTGAGAAAGAGTTCTAGGTTGGGGACTTAGTCCTAAAATGGGACAAGCCACATGAATATAAAGGGAAAAATTCAAAATTTCAAAATCTTTGGCTTGGATTAAAGAAAAAAATGGCCTAGGTAATTTTTGATTACAAAACCTTAAGCGAGAAGTCGAATATCTTCTTGTAAATGGACAAGTCCTGAAACATTATATCAGTTAGCCATTGAGGCTGCTGGTCACTTGTACATAGATAAATCCTGATTCTTTTTTTCATTTGATTTTCTTTCTTTAGTTAGGTTGGTTTTCCTGATCTGTTTGATTACTATCATTTTTCCTTTGTCCTTCTTGAGGATTTCCTTTGTGATTTTGGAGTTCTCGCAACTTAAAGTAAGTCACATGTCTAAACGTAGCACATATGGTGCAGAGAGCCTAAACATATATGTGATATGATGCCAATTCTACTTCTCTCCCCATACATGAAATCCCTTTACACACTATCACAAGTCAATATCTGGTGGAGGAAAATAGCTTATCAATATGAAGATACACTGGGAAAATAGAGAGCTGAGAGACTACACTAAACAACATATTGTTATGTTAATACGAGATAAATGAAATGGTATAGATGAAATGTTTGTAGTAGGTTATGAATCATGACTCGGGAAGTTGTCTCATTTAAAATCACGTTAGCATATCTAACCATCACAAGTGTCATCCCTAATTCCTTTAAAGGTTAACTGGAATCCCCCCATCTACCTATATCTCTAAGTAAAAAAGAATCAAATATTATAAAAGATAAAGGCTTGGGGAAAGGCTTTCCATTTCACATGGGACATGCAAGTATCTCTGCCGAGGCTATGGAAACTCACTAGCGACAAAGAAAGGCTTGTGACACTGGGGTGACTCTGTCGGGGCTATGGATGCTTGCTGGTAGTGGAGAAACACCAACAAAATTCATTATGACTTGTATTCTCAACATTCTTGATGTTTCGTTTCTATTTTACTATGTGCATCTTCTTTTTAGATATTTAACATGAGATTTATATATAAATTTGAAAGCAATTTGTTAAATCGGAACATGTCTCACCCCTCTTTGAATCACCTCAGTCTTTTCAATATGAAAGTTATGGGACCCATCTTTTCCCCCTTATGATTTTGTGTGATGGAGCAGTCTTCCTAAAAAATTATGTGGGGACATCATCTTGCAGAGATCTAAGGCTTCACCCAATGTGTCGCCATTTGTTGTGACATGCACTGCAACCCTCCATTTTTCTTGTGATTCTGTTACTTCCCTAAAAATGGAGCCCCCTTATTTTTGAGCCTAAGAGAAAGCCTCATAAGTCCCTCCTTCATCTCAAGATTCTTCTGGTAATTCACATTTCACTTGGAAAAAGAATAGTACTTAGTGTTGCAATTCAAATTTTAAATCGACAAAGTTACTTCAAACTCCTTCGAAAAGTTTGGAGGAGTTACTTCAAACTCCTTTGAATAGTTTGGACGAGTTACTTCAAACTCCTCCGAACAAGTTTGGAGGAGTTCCTATCTTTCATTCTGATACACAATGATATCGCGAGAGTTGGAGGAAACTCCTCCGATATGTTCGAATGAGTTACTTCTAACTCTTCCGAACTGATCATACAACTTACCTCTAACTCTTTCAAATTGATTAGACAACTTGATCTTAACTACTCCGATCAAACCTACCCCAACCACCGCATTAAATTTCATAAGTAACCATTTGGATATAAAACAAAACCGAGTTGAGACTAATGCTATTCGACCATTTGCAATTGAATGAGAAAAACTGAAGATAATAGCGTCGAGCTGAATGTCGTTTGAGAATATCCCCTATCCATATCCCCCATGTGTCAGCATAATCCAGGTAAGGTGTCATGACCTCTATCCCTCTTTAAAGCTAGGGTTAGGTGTTTGTTCTATTTTCCCTAGCTCGATAACCCTCTTTTCTCCTTTATTCTTCGTCACTTCACCCCTAGACACACTGTTAAGAACCAAATATCAATATAGCATAGAAAAACCTCAGAATAATTACTCAACGCCTTGAAAAAGAGAGAAACTCAGATAATAAGCCTCTTTGAGGGGGCAACCTCCTTACGCCCACATAAATCTACAATTACAAGATGATTCAAAATGAAAATGTCTCCTTGGTATATATAGGAGACTAGGAGGTATAATTGTAACTAATGGACTAAAGCCGACATAAATAAAATAAAATTACTAATATAATATTCCCTAATTAAGGGGTAATGAGCCATTATTTAGGGCTTAACATGCCCCTCCCCTTGAGACAAGTGTTGTCCGCAACGCTTGAGTAACTCTGGATGCTTATGTATAAAAGACTCATCTTCCCAAGTGGAATCTTCAGCCGATAGTTTCCTTCATTTAATGAGATACTCTGAAATGGATCTATTCCTCAACTGTCAAATTCTTGTGTCAGTGATGGCTTCAGGATCCAATATGATTTTTCCTTCCTTGTCAAGTTCTGGAAATATAGGTTGAACTAGGATCTTGTCACCTATAACCTTATTTAAGCATGAAACATGGAAAACTGGGTGTACTCGTGAGGATGCAGGCAACTCCAATTTGTATGCCATAGTACCAATATTTTGCAACACCTTATAAGGGCCATAGTACTTTGGTGATAATTTATTATCCTTCTTGGCTTGCTT
>SNQJ01S0018532.1:171151-200666 GCA_010110895.2 Picea sitchensis
TTTTCAATCCTTCCATGATCTCCTCTTTTAAACCATCCATCTTAGTATTTATTGCCTCCAACTTAGCTTCCATCTCTTGTAGTTCATATTTTGTTACTTTCTTCTTTTGTAAATCATTTATGTCCCTACGCATTTATTCACCTTCATCAAGAGTCCAATTAGGATTTTCTGGAGGCTTATTTGGTGTAGAAGTTCCCTTTTTGGGTGGCATATTGGCCAAGTATCACTTTTGAACCTTGATTTTGAGGTGGTTCTGCTAGACAATATTTCTTCTGCTGTATCTCCAACGTTTCAGCCCTTCTGGGTATGAAACTTTATTTTTTGTAGTTCTCTAATATTTCTTCTCTACAATGCCATAGTTCTAATCAAAATTGGATGTGCCAAGTGGAATTTACGGTAACTTCCCCACAACTTGCTGATTTTTGGCCTTTCCAGGAGATCTCACTTGTATAGCATGCCCTGCACATAATAAATGATATAAAATTCTGAAACTCATACCAGAAATACTACAGACTGTCCACTATCTAATGAAACTAGTCTCACTTAGTTTGGATACTCTAGGAAGAAGTTATGATTGTTTTACCTGGAACACCTTCTTGAGACTAGTCAATAGGACTAGTCCGATACCCTATCTTCCACAGGGTGTATCTACAAATTTAAGATGATACATAAGATGAAAGTTTTACCAAATATACCTTACTAATTTTTGTGAATAGACTTTGGAGTTTAGGGTCTGAAACGTTACAAAAAAGTTTTTATAGAGAAAATTCCGCAATGACTCAGTTCAGGATGATTCCAGAACCCTATCTTGCACAGGCTAGATCTCCGAAATTATAAGGCCTCAGGAGCTGAAATTTTAACCCAACGTACCTTGGTCTGTCTACTAAATATCCTCCAATCCGTTCCTTCTTAAACATTGTAGAAAAAATGTTATAGCGAAAATTCCAAGGTGTCTCAGATGTAGGAGCGAAACCCCAAGACCTTGAGCTCTTATACCATATGTTAAGAACCAAATATCAATATAGCATAGAAAAACCTCAGAATAAGTAATCAATGCCTTGAAAAAAAGAGAAACTCAGATAATAAGCCTCTTCGAGGGGGAAACCTCCTTATGCCCACATAAATGTACAATTACAAGATGATTCAAAATGAAAATGTCTCCTTGGTATATATAAGAGACTAGGAGGTATAATTACAACTAATGGACTAAAGATGAGATAAATAAAATAACATTACTAATATAATATGCCCTAATTAAGGGGTAATCAGCTTTAGGGCTTAACACACACCTTTCCCTTTCCTTCCAGCTTTATGTTTTATTATGAATTTGTTCATGGCTATGGGATACATAACCAGTTGGCCTTTTCCCCCCTTCACCGCGATGGACTTCTTCCCCATCCTTGCACTTAACCATTGTAAGCCTCAAACTTGTCCAAGGCACAAAGACCTTGATCTAAGAAATCCCTAAGGTTCCCTCGTGTCCTCCAAGCTAGCCGTAGTTCTCCCGGTCTCTCTCCTTGTCATGGAAAACCCTAACTTCAAAACTGGAGACTTTCAAAGTAACTCTCCAAGCATATCGAAGAATTTATTACTAACTTCTTTGATATGCGCGAAAGAGTTGACATTATATCTTCTGCATGTTTTCAGATCAAATGGAAACAAATTCTCTGATCATATCGAAGGAGTTATTTTAACTCCTCTGATATGCTCAGAGGAGTTCCTGTTATGTGCTTCAAGCTCCTCGATACGATTACGAATCCTTTTGAATACATATCAGAGAGCTTATTAACAACTTCTCCAATATGCTCGGTGGAGTTGTTACTAAATCCTCCGATGTGATCGTAGGATTTGTTGCTAACTCTTCCTATCTATATTAAGGAAATTGTTCTCTTATGCTTTGATTTATCCTTTCCAAGGTGATTCCAAAGCGCTTCACCCCAAAATCTCACTTAGCATTGTCTATTATTATCTTGACATTTGGGAGGACCAGCTTGCCATGTCTTGACAATTTAAATAATTCTTATAATTGTACGATCATTTAGCTATATTTCCAAATAACACGCTCTAAATTTATCCTATTTGCAGGTTCAAACATATCACAATGAAAGAAGAGGGCAATGAATGTAATAGGGGCTGACCCATCTGGCATCTCCCAACAGACAATAGAGACAAAAAGTGTCAGAACCGTATATGATGATACGTCGTGACTTCTAGACAAAGATGGAGAAACCTGAAAATGGAGAGAAGTATATTATATGTTTAAGAAATCAAACTTCTTTGTGGAGGTGGAAGAACCATATGAGATCCAGGTGTTTAAGAACATCATAAAATTGATAATTTTTAGGGTGGCAACACATACAACAATTTTCCCTTGTGTGGATGCCATTTCTTGGATTTTGAAAAGTGCAAACATAAATAAGCGATATGTATTTAATGCAATAAAAGAACCTATAGATTCATTCAGGCTCAATGATTTAGCTAAGTGTTACCTTATTGAAGCTGGGAACAAAATACTGGACGATCAACTCCTCAATGAGTTGTAGCTCACACTGAATGATTTATTCACCGCATGGTATAGAGAAGAAAATCAGTTCAAGTATTGACCCAAGAGTTGATACCTCACGACCAATTTAAGGAGACCGTACCAGTAAATGGTAGCCATTCTATGTAGGTTGTACAGGGAACCATATGCAACTCATTTTCCCCTATCATACATGCCCCTAATTTATTTCTGTGCATACATGGGTGTCTCATTCAATTGGGCAGACATATTATCTGAAAATATCAAGGCTTCCATTTCTGCAGTTACACAAGCACAACCATGAAGCTCTCCCAGTTTCCACATGTCTTCATATCTTCTAGACATAATGTGTATCTCTCACAAGTACCCAAACATGGGATGGAGTTGGTTTCCCGCTGACGCGACTATCCACATCTACTACAAGGTGCTTTGGGAGCACACATATCGAACATACTATCAAAGAATTTACAAACACTTCCTTGCCCCATTGTATGAATTTGATTTTTGCACCTCCCCATCTTGTATGACAGACAAGTCTATAACATTCATAAAAAGGACTGGAGATTGGCATTTAATGGAGCACGATTCCTATATAAGAATATATGGTGCAATGAAACCACCCCACTTACTCCCTCTGTTTGTTCTTGACAAACTCATACTCTAGGAAGTGGCATATCAAACTATCATACATGGGGTTGGAGGAATGTTCTACAGATCAAAGAAAGCAATTTGGCCTCCACTACTTCTTTACATTGGAAACTATTTCTTTGAAAACACCAAACAAGTCCAAATGGATGTAAATGTCTTACTTTCCTACCACTTTGGAGAAGAAATATTTAGGAGACATCACCCTAAGAACATCGTCAAAGAATAATTCAATAGCATGAGACTCCCGTATGAGTACACCATTGAGTTATGGGAAGAATAGGAAGTTTATAAAAATGCTAGGACTTACGACAAAGTCATTTTCAATAGGAGGGGCCAACCAAAAGGAAGGATCACAGACGAAAAATATGCAAGAGAGGCAACCATAAAATATGCAGAGATAGATGAAGCTGAGATACATTCCCCCATATCTGTCTCAACTCATCCAGGTTCCGCAGAAGAGGATTAAGAGGCATCGACAGATAAAAAGGGAAGAGACAAAGAGAAGGTACTTAAAAGGAGGAATGACGCTAAAAAGAAACAAAAAATAGAGGCCAACAAAGTAAAGGTCAGGGAAGGAAATGAAGCAAAAGATAAAGATGAAGCTGAGGAAAAAGCTGAAGCCAAAGAAAAAGATGTTGCATAAATAGAAAATGATCTAGTTGAAGAAACAAGAATGGCAACAAAATTAGCAGAGAAAGAAGCAACAAGTACAACTGCTGAAGAAGAAAAACATAAGAATAATTCAGATGATAGAGAGGGTGACACACACCCGATGGACTTGGATATCCATGGAACGTCCATGACATGTACATGAGCAGAAACAACAAACAATGGTTTAGGTATCGAGCCCTGGGAACCTTTTCGGTCAGCCAAAATATTGGATCTACGCAGTTTCAAATACGATAGTAAAATTGACAGAATCATGCAAGAAAGAGTGAAAAAGGTTCCAACAACAAAAGGAGCCCCTCTATCAGTGGTTACTCAAGTCCCTATCATAGGAGATGTCAAGGAAGACCCCGTGGCAACAACTAGGGCAGGATTTTCATTTATGGATGCAACCGTAGACAATATACAAAGGCTATGCCAACACAATGAAGAGAAAGAGGTGAGGATCATAGAGTTAGAAGAGAGGCTCCAACAAGTAAAGATTGATGAAATGAGTCTTCTCAACTTTAAGGCCAGTGCAAAAAAAGTGAGGAATGATTTGGAAGGTCCCATCATTGACATGTATGCCAATATGCATCTCTTCCAAAATGTGGCTGCAACAATTATTGACCAAAACAACCGAATACAGATGCAACTGGCACAATACAACACTATTCGTGAAGGTATAGTAGACATTGACACCTAGACAACGGATAATCTTGATGCACCTCGGGAGCTATATAGACCCTCAAAATCAGCAAAAAAGATAGACTTGTACGCATTAGATCATTTCCAACAAGTAGGGAAAAGGGCATATAAAGAAGTAACCAAGGCAATGGAAATATGTTCAAGGACTCACAACAAAGCTTCCCAAGAGTTGATAAGGAATGGCCATCTCCCAAGATTAGATGAGCTTGTGAAGAATTTAGTCACAGAAGAATTGGTGAATGCAACCTAGGACAACACGAGTTGAAGGAGATATATAATTGAAGTTGTTATCACTCCGTAATTTCCCTTGGCAGTGGGAGGAAAACCACAGAGGTAACCACAAACCACTTTTGTATTGGAATATGGCATTTCCAAACCATATAGGGATCTCTCACCTATAAATTAAGCTCAATGGACAAATATGAAATAAAAATAAGGGTTTTAGGATGTGGTTGAGGGCAGAGCTGACATAAAGTCCATTGGGCATGGAGTCAATAATATCTGAGGTCAATGACTAGATAAATGCTTGGTAAATTTGATAGAAACAACTCAGAGGAAAGATAGAAAACACTCTTCTATGTTAATCAAGTCATTATAGGTGGAAGATAGCAGAGAAAGACATCAATAATCAACCTAAGGCATCTCTAGATGAATCTTGAGGTGATCATAGCAGAAAAACAAAATAATGTTCAAATGCATGTATAGAGCATCGATTTAAAGATGAATTCTGATACAAAATTTCATTTAAACATGATTAAAGACAAATTATAGTGAATCAAATGTAAACATGGAGATACATACATAGAAGGAGCACATACAAAGAAGAGTACAATCACATGAATCTATGAGAGCAATACCAGGTACTTCTGATTTTTCACTTTCATTAACTTCAGTAATGGAAAATACAATATGCACCACCAAAGATTAGTCTCTCTCACCCTTGCCAACCCCCGTTTGAGCTCATTTATCTTCATTCAATATATACAAGAGTGTCTTCCTACCCTTCAAAATTCGAATTCAACTGACATCCTAAAATTGATCTATAGTTACAAAATACTTGGCAACAAAATATGACCTGTCTGCTAGAAAAGAGGAGTCAGTTTGCTGAAACATAGGGGTCAAAGATTTCATCATATGTCCCAAAGTATAATACATATTACAAAATTGAGAGAGGTTTTTGGATATGAATATGTTCTTGAGAAAAACAACTTTCAATTTTCAAAAATTCGTCTATAGATTCTCGGTATATGTGCCCAAAGATAATGACCTAAACATGACATCATTAAATGTTTAAATATGGAAAAATAGGCTGTAAAGATCGCTTCGAATATCCCAAAATATGACACTCGTACAAAAACAGAGAGAGGATTTTGTTATTAGGTCCGTTATTGACAACATCCTCTTTGTATTTTTCAAAAAACCTCTCCAGTTGTTCATAAAGAGATTTTGAAATTTACTACAAAAACAGTCATTTCCACAACATGCCCTGCAGACTTTGCGTAGCGAGGTTGCACAACAAGGGTTGTTTTCGAGTTTTATTCAAATGGTTGATCACTGCAAGCTATATGAATGCCATTTACTATCATATTTACTTGTTGAAACATGATTCTAAGCCCCTGAACCATTTATCTTCCCTCAAAGCATCAAATTCTTCATCAAGGCTCTAAAACCCCAAATACTTTAAGGTTGCAAATTGAGGCTTAGTTTCAATAAATGATATAGCCTACATGTATTTATGTGCTGAAGCAAATTCTCTACCACTTTCAAACTTGTCTTGATCATCCAATCTGAGTCTGTCATCATGAAATCCCATTTTCTGCAAAAAATGATACCTACAACACTTGCGTAGTGTGTGATTGCTACGCAAGTTCTGTGTATTGTTCTTTTTCAAATAAAAACTGTCATGATCAAATTTAATTAGCCTTATGGGATATCTCACCATGCATATGATATGGCAAGTCATAATAGAACCATTTTGAACAACATTTTCCATGGAATAAGTATATCCATTTCAAATCTTCTAAACAATTGCAAAAATATTTGGTCAAATTGTGATTTGGAGATTTAGCAATGTAAGTCCCAATACACCTTTTGTTTTTCCAAAAATAACCCTGATCCTGCATATGAGCCTGGGAGTGTAATAATCCTGTAAAAACGACTTTTTAGCCAAATTTATAAAAAGTTACATGTGATAATATTGGCTCCAATGGGGATGCTATCCTCCCTGCGATACAACAAAGAACAAGTGGACTAATAGCTTTACATTGGGTTGCTCCCAACTTTTCATACTCTACAACTTGCAAACTGACCTGTGAAATTCATACCAAACTAAAGTTATTGCACACTGCTAAAACTTAAAATTGAAAAATGCTACAAACTGAAATGAAAAGCTGAAAACTGAACTCAAAAATTCTGGAAATATGCTTTCCCAGAGTAGCTTATTGCACACTAGTTCCTATTCTAGGTTGCTGAAATATTTGTCCAATGAGGTGATGAAAAAATGCCAATGTAACCAATCAAGAAAGTGACTACTTACTTGAATTATGCTCACACTTTCCTTTAGAAAGCATAAATAATTAGAGAATGGCAAACTAAACTCCATTTTGAATTCGATTTCAAAACTCATCCATTTAAAACCACTTACTGATTGCAGAAATGCCACAAATTTTTTCTTCTTTGATTTTTCCAACATAAATGCAAAGGAATCTTGAAGAACATGAATAACTACTGCTTGTTGATAAAAAATAAAAGGATAGTCAACATCTATAATTTCTTCTTGTTAATGAGCAAAAAGAAACATAGAAGTCTCATCTTTTACTGTTTGCCTTACTTCAACTGTTGGTTGGTCTTTTTTTATGTTTTCAAATTCAAGATCCTTCTCAAAATGAATGACAACATATTGTTTATCATTCTCATCATCATCAATAGGGAAACACTCTGAATTTTCTTGAAGCTTATCAAATGTAACAACCACATCGTGTGCAACATGTGTGTCTAAACAAGAGCCTTCATCTAATTCAACATGAAGCTCATCTTGACCTTCAAAAGGATTTGAGATAACCCTTTTTTTATTTAACGACTAAGTCAGAAAATGGATGAGGAGTAGAAAAAAATGATTGACTACCCTCATCACTAACTTGACCACACAAAATCTAACAAGAGTGCTGCAAACTTTCATCAAATTTGTTGGTTGTGGAGCTTGATTATCTTCCTGATTTAGAGGTCTTTTACTTTCAGCCCTGTTTATACCCCATGAAGTATTTACACCCCAGAAGTATGTACACTCTTCCACGCGGGGGAGTGTAGAGGGGGGGTACCCCCTCTGCGGGGTCTAGGGGGGCTATCCCCCCGGCTGGGGGCAAGTGGGCCCCCAGCGGGGGTTCGGGGGCGAAGCCCCCGAAGAAAAAATTGCCTTGTAAAAGTATATTGTAATTTCATTATAAATTTGGACCGTTCATTATAAGGTCGCAGATCTAACGATAGAGATTATATTAGGGTTTTTTTCCCTAGAAGGCAACCCTCTTTTATGAGGGAAATGTATTGCGGCTATGTATGTTGGTGAGTATTGCATTCTGATAGAGGAGACTGTGAGAGAAAGAAGAGGAAGTTACAACGGGTTTTTCTGTAGGTTGTATCCCTTCATTTTGCTGTATAATAATAAAGAAAGGACCTGACAATTTCTCTGGTGGACATAGCCCACACTGGGTGAACCACGTAAATCTGTGTCTCTCTTGTATTGTGTATCTTCTGTGTTTTATTTTATTGCTCCGCGGTCCTGTTTTTCTAACAACTGGTATTAGAGCGTAAGGTAACTCGCAGGAAAAGAGGGTTCTTGGTTCGAGTGGGAGCAATGTTGGAAGATGGAAAGTTTAGGGTTGAGAAATTTAGCGGCCAAAACTACAGTTATGGAAGATGCGGATGGAAGGTGTTCTATGAGAAGGATCTATTCCTACCATTGGCAGTAGCAGAAAAGAAGCCATGAAGGGTGAAAGGAGAATGGGAGATTCTTGACAGGAAATCTCTAGGAATGATACGGGTGAGCTTGGCAGCGTCGGTGGCTTTCAATATCTTGAAAAAGACAGCGAAAGGGTTTGATGGGCGCATTGGCCAAATTGTATGAAAAGACCATGGCATCGATAGGTATTTCTAATGAAGAGATTGTCCCAATATGAAGATGTGGAAGGTGGGTTTGTTGAGATCATTTAAATGAATTTAATAGGTTACTAATCAACTAAGTTAAATAAAGAAGTGGACTTTGATGATGAGGTTAGGAGCTCTTCCTAATCTTGTGCTCATTGCAGAAAGATGGGAATGGCTTGGTCATGGATATAAGTAACTCGTCTCTAGTTCAAATAATTTAAAATTTGATGATATTGTTGGTGTTATCCCTAGCGATGAAATGCGATGAAAAAGCAAGGTGAGACATGGGGTTTTACGTTAGACATGGAGAATAGGAGGAGAATAAAGGATAGAAAGAACCGAAGACCATAGAATTCTAGGAAGGAAAGGTAAAATCGGACTTGGAAAGATGAAGTCTTTGGAATTGTGGGAAGAAAGGACATCTGAAGAAGAGACATCAGAGCTCAAACAAAGAGATGGATAGCAGGGGATAAATCAGGAAGCAAATGTAATATTAGGTGATGTTTTACAAAATTCTTTGATTCTTTCACAGATAATATTCACGAGTCTTGGGTAGTAGATTAGGGAGCTTCATTTCATGCCACCCATAGGAAACATTTTCTGGAATTATGTTCAAGGTGATTTGGATAGGTTCATTGGGTGATGATGCACCATACAAGTGTTGGAATGGGAAAGGTAGAAATAAAAGCAATGGAAACCCGATGGTTGTTGAAAATTAAGACATATTCCAGATTTAAGGAAAAATCTAATTTCAGCAGGCGATTGTAGAGTGAAGGTTGTATATCCATATTTCTGAGATAAGGCGTAGGAAGGTCATCAAAGGATCGTGGGTGATAGCGAGAAAAGGAGAGAAGGTAGGTACATTGTATTTTATGTATAGCAGTAGCTCTCTAGGACTCTTACATATCTTTAGATTCTATAGGAGTGGATACATCACAATGGCATCATAGAACAGGACACATAGGTAGAGAAAGGAGTTCTGAATACTTACAAAATAGAATTCTTTACTTGAGATCTTAAACAAATTAGTTGGACTACTGGCAAGGCATTGTGTTTATGGAAAAGTAAAGAGAGTCGGATTTCTTAGAGTTGGAAAAGAAAGAAGAATGAAAGTTAGAGCTTGTGCATCTGATGTATAGGACCCATTCAGGTATCATCTTTGGTAGCTCTCATTATTATATTACTTTATTGATGATGCAACTAGAAAAACTTACGGATTTATGCATTACGACAAAAAATCATTTTGATACTTTTAAAAGTAAAATCTTTGTTTGAGAATGAGATAGGGAAAATTTTGAAGTGTCTCGGATAAGATAATGGAGGTGAATATTGGAGCAAAGAGTTTGATGATTACTATTTCATACCATGGGATTCGTACAGAGAAGATAGTTCCACGAACATCACAAGAAAAAGGTGTGTCAGAAAGGATAAACAGGTTAATCATGGAGGCGTGCAAGGAGTATGAGTGCATCTTTGGTGCCCTTCTGATTTTAAGGAGAATGATGTGAATACTGCTGTTTACTTAATAAGCGAGGACCTTCAAGCTCTTTTGGATGGTATAATTCCATAGGAGGAATGGGCCGGAAAAAAGGTAGTATTCTTTTTTAACTTTAGGTTGTGAAGCATTTTTCCCATATTGATAAAGAAAAATAGAACAAAGCTTGGCATTAAAATCCAAGAAGTGTGCCTTTATTGGATATGGTGTTAATGATTTTGTGTTATAAACTACTGAGTTATAGAAAATAACAAAATCATTAGAGATGAGATGTCATATTCAATGAAAAGGAATCAAACCAGCCTGGAAAATATCATTTATGTGAGAGAAAGCAGGAAGCAGGAAAAACAGAATACCCGCGATTGGCAGTGAGATCGAAAATAAATTCCAAAGGCACGAGAAAATCAAAATGTACAATAGCAAAAGAATAGAGGTGCCTCAAACACTTCACAAGTGTTGTTAGAAGATCCTACAGGAGTTAAGTATACCCTATAGACGAAATACTCTCCTTCATTATATTATTTATTGTTGACTGATTTTGGTGAACTTGAATGTTATGAAGAGGTAATGTCGGTAGACACCAAAAAGAAGTAGAAGATGAGGCATGAAAGAAATGGATTCCTTGGAAAATAACCCAGGACTTGGGACTTGGTTCAATTGCCTCTGGGAAAAATAGCATTCTGAGAATAAATGGGTTTACAAATTGAAGAGGAAAGAAGATGGAGGAGAAAAGAGAGACAAGTATGACTTGTTCAATAAAGGGGTTTGCACTAAGAAAGGTGGATTTTGATGCCTGGAATATTTTCTTGTTATTAAAAATGACTTCAGAATGGGATATTTTAAATTCTTGTAATTGAAAATTTACATCTTGAATAGTTAGATGTAAAACAACTTTCTCCATGGGGATTTGGAGGAAGAGATTTATATGCAACAACCCGCAGGTATGAGGTCAAAGGAAGGAGAATTTGTTATGCTAGAGTTTGAAGAAGGCTTATATGGCCTAAAGCTTAAAGCTCCAAGGCAATGGTATCTGAAGTTTGTCAGGTTTATGATAGAACATGGTTATAATAGATGTCATTAGATCCTTTGTGTTTATTTTAAAAGGCCTTTAGAAATGGGCTATATATCTTGCTATTGTATGTAGATGACATACTTGTTGTAGGAGTCTAATATGCAGAATATAAATGTGCTCAAGAAGAAATTAGCAATTCATTTGCAATGAAGGATTTAAATGCTGCGAAAATCCTTGGTATGGAAATAACAAGAGACAGGAAAATGCATGGCTGACATTATCTGGGGTGAGTAGAGAAGGTGTTGGAGGTGTTTAGAATGTAGAATGAAAACCAATTAGTACACCTTTGGCCATCATTCAAATTAACTTCAGGAAATGTCCCCAAGACCGCGGAGAGATAGAATACATGTCCGAGGGTCCATATTTAAATGTGTTGATTGGTAGATTGATGTATGCAATGGTTTACACAAGACGAGATGTACACATCTGATTAGAATTGTGAGAAGGTTATGAACAATCTAGGTAAAGAACATTGGGAGGCGATAAAGGGAAGTGGATTCTTAGGTATTTGAGAGGTACTATCACATGCATTATGTTTTGGAGGTTCAAACACTTTCTCTGAGGGATATGTTGATTAGGATATGGCAGGTGATAAAGGCGATTGGGAGGAGCACCACGGTATGTTTTATATAGGTGGAACAACGATGGGGATTGGATTTCAAAATTGCAAAGGTTGTTGCACTTTCAACCAGCAGTGATATGTTGTTGCTCTGAGGAGGCTAGTAAAGAGATGATTGGTTACAAAGGTTTATGGAGGAATTGGGAAAGAAGCGGGAAAACAACAGGTTGTACTTTAATGATCGATGCCATTCACCTTACCGAAATCAGCCCTCCATTCAAAGACTAAGCATATGGAAGGTTGAGAATTGCCACTTCATACGATCAACCCTTGGAAGAGATGGACAATTGAAGGCTGGAAAAAAGATACACACTTGCTTGAGAATCCACAGACATATTAACAAAGGGAGTAACTAGGGAGAAAATTTGGAGTTCCTGCTTAGTTTAGTTGGTCTTCAAGAACAGATAAAGAAGATGAAATTTTCCGGAGTCTAGAAGGTTCGAGTCCAACATATACAACGGTGGTGGAGTTGTTGAGATGGAGTCTCAAGTGGGAGATTGTTGGTTGTGGAGCTTGATTATCTTCTGATTTAGTCTTTACTGAAATTTGTGTTTATACCCCGTAGATATTTACACCCAGTATGTACTCTTCCATGCGGTCACGGAGAAGTACCCCTAACGCAGAGTCACGAAACAGCGAGGGGTTGTTGAAGCCCATGCATTGTAAAAGTATATTGTAATTTCATTATAATCAACAGGTCGTTCACTATGGTTGCGGAATCTAATGATAGAGATTATGTAGGGTTTTTTTTCCTAGAAGGCAACCCTCTTATGATGGATTTCAGCTGTGTTTATACCCCATGAAGTATTTACACCCCAGAAGTATGTACACTCTTCCATGTGGGGGAGTGCAGAGGGGGGGTACCCCCTCTGCGGGGTCTGGGGGCGAAGCCCCCGAAGAAAAAATTGCATTGTAAAAGTATATTGTAATTTCATTATAAATCTGGGCCGTTCACTATATGGTTGCAGATCTAACGATAGAGATTATATTAGGGGTTTTTTTTCCCTAGAAGGCAACCCTCTTTTATGAGGGAAATTTATTGCGGCTATGTATGTTGGCGAGTATTGCATTCTGATAGAGGAGACTATGAGAGAAAGAGGAGGAAGTTACAACGGGTTTTGCTGTAGGTTGTATCCCTTCATTTTGCTGGATAATAATAAAGAAAGGACATGGCAATTTCTCTGGTGGACGTAGCCCACACTGGGTGAACCACGTAAATATGTGTCTCTCTTGTATTGTGTATCTTCTGTGTTTTATTTCCGCATTTGTTTTATTTTATTGCTCCGCAGTCCTGTTTTTCTAACAAAATTTAGGTGAAGGAACATGACTTCCAACAATATGTTGTCCTATTTCATCCACAACCAAGGGAGAAACTAGTGTTTGCTGGGAATTTTCTTGATTTCGGTGTCAGCTATGTTCTAATGTTTCTTCTTGATTTTGGAAAGGGATTTCATACAAAGCCTCTAATATTTCATCATCCATAAATTATTCGTCATCATAAAATTTTTCAAGATACTGAATGAAACTTTCAACATGTTGACAACAATTTTGGACCAGTGACAAAGATGTGTAAGTTTCTTTATAATGCTCATAAAATGTTATATGAAAATCATGCAATGAACAAACACCTCCAGGTGGAAAATTTTCATACCATAATCTCACATTTCCCTCCAAAGAGACCATGAATATCTTCATTAAAGAGTCTTCATGAAATTTAACCCTTAGCTTACACACATGCATGTGCAATTTAACCAAGTGCAAAGCAACATCGTCTCCTTTGTCATCTCTGAATTTTGTGAAATATGCCTGCCAATATATACGAGGCATTCGATTTGGAAAACTAGGACTGTGAGTATGATTCATAGTAGCATACCTCGCAGATTGAGAATCCATCTTGAACCAATGGAGTCACCATGAAAGCTTTGAATCCTGAATTCAACCGATAGTGGAGTCTTTGAATTTACTCGAAGTTTGGTTGGAGTTGGTAGGTGAATAGTACAACCTCTTGTGTTTGACCTTTGTCCAACATTAGAAGTCATATCTAAACCTTGTCATTTCTCCTAGGGAATATTTCACTTTCGTTCCCCGACAACGACGCCAAAATATTATCACTCTGTAATTTCCCTTGGATGTGGGAGGAAAACCACAGAGGTAACCACAAACCGATTTTGGATTGGAATCTAGCCTTTCCAAACCAGAGAGGGATCTCTCACCTATAAATTAAGTTCAATGGCCAAATTTGAAATAAAAATAAGGGTTTTAGGATGTGGTTGAGGGCAGAGATGACAAAAAGTCCATTTGGCATGGAGTCAAAAATATCTGAGGTCAATGACTCGATACATGCATGGTAAATTTGATAGAAACAACTCAGAGGAAATAAAGAAAACACTCTTCTATGTTAATCAATTCATTGTAGGTGGAAGATATCGGAGAAATACATCAATAATCAACTTAAGGCATCGGATCTAGATGAATCTTGAGGTGATCATAGCAGAAAAACACAACAATGTTCAAATGCATGTACATAGCATCGATTTAAAGATGAATTCCGATACAAAATTTCATTTAAACATGATTAAAGATATATTAGAATGAATCAAATGTAAACATGGAGATACATACATAGAAGAAGAACATATAGAGAAGAGTAAAATCACATGAATCTACGAGAGGAATATTAGGTACTTCTGATTTATCACTTTCATTAACTTCAGTAATGGAAAATACAATATGCACCACCAAAGATTAGTCTCTCTCCCCCTTGACAACCCCGCTTTCAGCTCATGTAGCTTCATTCAATATATATAAGAGTGTCTTCCTATCCTTCAAAATTTGAATTCAATTGACATCCTAAAATTGAGCTATAGTTACAAAATACTTGGCAACAAAATCTGAACTGTCTGCTAGAAAAGAGGAGTCAGTTTGTTGAAACATAAGGGTCAAAGATGTCATCATATCTCTAGAATTATAATACCTGTTACAAAACTAAGAGAGGATTTGGAGATGAATTCGTTATTGAGAAAAACCTCTTTCAGTTTTAAAAAATTCCTCTCTAGCTTCTTGGGATACATGCCCAAAGATAATGACCTAAACAGGACATCATTAAATGTTAAAATCTAGAAAAATAAGCTGTAAAGATCCCTTCGAATATCCCAAACTATGACACCTATGAAAAAAATGAGAGAGGAGTTTAGTATTGGGTCTGTTCTTGACAAAAGCCTCTTTGGGGTTTTCAAAAAACCTCTCCAGTTGTTCATAAAGCGATCTTGAAGTTGACTGCAAAAACAATGATTTGCACAGTGTGCCTTGCAGACTTTGCATAGTGAGGTTGCACAACGCGGGTTCTTTTCGAGTTTTATTCATATGGTTGATCACTGCAAGCTATATTAAGAAAATTTACTATCATCTTTACTTGTTGAAACATGATGCTAAGCCCTTGAATCATTTATCTTCCTTCAAAGCATAAACTTCTTCATCAAGGATATAAAACCCCAAATATTTTAAGGTGCAAACTGAGGCTTAGTTTCAATAAATGATATAAATTGCATGTATTTATGTGCTGAAGCAACTTCTACACCACTTTCAAACTTGTCTTGATCATCCAATCCGAGTCTGTCGTCATGAAATTCCATTTTTTGCAGAAAATGATACCTACAACACTTGCATAGTGTGTGATCGCTACACAAGTTCTATGTATTGTTCTTTTTCAAATCAAAACTTCCATGATCAAATTTAATCAGCCTTATGGGATATCTCACCATGCATATGATATGGCAAGTCATAATACAACCATTTTGAACAAAATTTGCCATGGAATAAGTATATGAATTTCAAATCTTCTAAAAAGTTGCAAAAATATTTGGTCAAATTGTGATTTGGAGATTTAGCAATGTAAGGACCAATACACATTTTGTTTTTCCAAAAATAACCCCGATCTTGCATATGAGCCCAATAGCGTAATAATCCTGTAAAAACCACTTTTTATCCAAATTTATAAAAATTTACATGTGCTAACATAAGCAACAACCTTTTTCTCTACCAATCTTATTGACCATCATCTACTACAACTGATGAAGCTTCACACTATGATACATGATTGCATGACGAGATCAGAGAAATATATGAGTTCCCTTGATGATAGCATCACCATGATCGAAGAAACACTGGAACAACTATCATATAGGACAATCAAGTCACTATATAACCAATTAGAGGTTTTGACAACCTATCTCCGAAGAAAAAGTTCATAAGGAAAGGACAAACGACTATTTTTCTTTCATCCTTTTCCTAACTGCTTCAAATTTCATCCTTTCTACCACTTGTCATGAGGAAAGATAAGGTGAACAATTTTGTAATTGCCTCTTCAAGAAGAAGGCGAAAGGGTACTAGTTTTTTGTATAAATAGAGTAGAAACTTGTGAAAAGGGAATTTTGGGTTTTCAAGCATTGTATAGACCCAAGAATTTTTTTGAGAACTTATACACTATTAATAAATATTGAGAAGCCCTCAGGGCCAACATATTATAGAAGGAATTATTTGTATAAATGGATTGGAGCTTTGAACTACTTCAAGTGAAGATAATTGTTGTTTCTATGGATTGTAAGAATGTTTGTTTGTTGTAGACTAATTCTTATACAATCTTTGTCATTCTGCGGTTATTGATATTTCTTTGAATATTTCAATGCCTTGAGATTTGTGGGTTATTACAGTATACATTGTTTTGATCTACACCAATCTGGTTATATGCGTATGTATGCATTTCTTTCCAATCTTATCCTTTTGTTACAATTATCTATAAAAAAGTTGTGTAAGGTTTTGGTTTCATTATAACTCACTGGTTACTCTAGTGTGCTCCTAGCTAGGATAGGTTAGCATAGATTAGTGATAGATTAGTTGTCTTTACATACATGATCAACATCTACATCTCTGCGTTGCACCCACCCACTTCATCGGTACACCGGACCTTAACCTATACAAAAACCAAAATACAACCATAAATGGCATCCAAGCCAAATTCCGGATGGGACTCCTAATCCAAAAGGTGTATAGTCTAATTGGGACCATATACTGGGGAGTACCGCTTTCTATTGTCGGGTGAAGTTGAACCATCAACACCTTCTTGAGGTTAGATAAGAAATGAACAGTCGTCGTTTCCCCCGAGCTTGGGTCAAAAGGGATCCAATGTTCTTTTACCTTCTCTATGAAGCTTTCCTCCTTGAACCACTATTACCCATGATTTTGGTCATCATGATGGTGTACTCAGGCTCCTCATAAGAACTTTCTCCTAAGAAAATTGACATTCATCTCTTCCCAGAAAACATACTTTTGAAGAGAGTTCGCAGGTTGCTAATATACCAGGGTGCGAGAATGACCCATTCTCGCAGGCTGCCTTAAGCTAGGGTGCAAACTTCTCACACTGTGCTACATAGCTAGGGTTTGAACTTGCTCTAAATCTTGGAAAAAGATGGATTCTCGATGGTTCTAGAAGGGAATCTTCTAGAAGAATGGGTTGGCATTCAAATGGTTATCCTTGTACTGATTTCCCTGATATTGTGGGATCATTCTTATCCAAGTAACCATCTCATTCTCTCCTATATATTGAAGGAATTCTCATGGAAAAGGTTAAGCAAGATTCATTGGAGAANGGTCAGCACGAGCATCAAGTGGGACATGTATGCCTATTGTCCTCATGGATTTAATCACCATATATGATGATGAGGAAGGTTCATAAGCTTAGTTCATAACCCCTGTACAAATCACATAGGAGGAGGACCCAGGGGAAACATATGCTCCAACTTCTGATGTTTTGGTCCCAAATCCATAGGAAGGCGACCATGAGGCTAGAAACACTCTTGACACTGTGTTTCTTAATCAATTAGGAACACAACTTTAGGATGACAACTCTAAGAATGACTTGGAAACATGTGAACAAGGAGAAATAATGGGGCAGCCAGAAATTGACATCCCAACGATCGAGCTCTCAACCAATATCGATCCTTTGCCTACTTCTCCATCTAGGATAAAGACCCCGTCAGCCGACGAGGAGCAGTAGAAGGCCAAGTCACCGGAACATATAGGAAATTCCCCTGCTAAGGAACTAAGCGAACCTGCCATGGAACACCTCTATACGGTAGGAAGCCTAGGTAATGCTTTTCCCTGGGGAGATTAACAAAGTCCTGAACCAGTAGGTGAAGTCACTGACATACAAGCAATTACTTATGACAGGAAAAAGAAAGTTGTGATGATAAGAATAGTCAAGAAAAGGAAGTTCACGCTCGATAACACCATGTTCATAACCACATAGGAGATTTTATTTGACACAGAAAGTGTTAAGATGACCAAGCTAATTGGAGCAGGGATGACCATAATCGATGCCACTTTAGACAGGGAAAAAAGGGATGAAAGGCAGGTAGACACCATGAAGATAGCACTGGACCATTTGCGACATCAAGTGGAGTATTACCAAAATTCCACACAGGCGGTGGTACTCTTAAAGTGTGAGTTCCAAGAGATGTATGCACAATTCACTAGGGAAAGAGACCTCTTCACCGCTCGCATAGCTAACTTCCAAGAGGATACCCTTATGGGGATGGAATCTTGTAAATACATGCAACGATGGTATGAGAAGGCATATCAAGCCTTGGAACGAATAAACTACATCAGAGAAGTGCAGAAGGGTCGAGATGCAAAAGAACATGGTGTCCGAGTGCTGATGAATAGTAGCATCGCCCAAATAAGGAAGGTAGTCGAACACTGGGTAAGCATGGTCCAGGAACCCTGGAAAAAAATGAAGGAAAGATGGGAAAAATGTGAGAAAAGTTGGGAGAAAATAAATCAAGAAACGAGGAATATCGTTTTTCCAGAGTTTGGCCCACCAAAGGATTTCATTGATTTATGTGACATAGTTAAGAGACATGCAGAGCAAGACCAGGCGTACGAAACAAAAATTTCAAAAGTTTCAAGCATGATTCCAGGTCAAGTGAAGAAGTTCATGGATCCTCCAATTAAATATCTCGTGGTATTATAGCGCTTGAGTGTAAGACTAATCAAATACAAAGAGAGGGAAATTGAGATGAAGGAGGTCATCTCAGCTCCAATGGATCAACATAGGTTCCCATATGCAAATACATGCGAAGATCTCTTCTGCAGATGGTCAAAATATGAGAGGAACAATCCACTTCAGTAAAACGACTAGATGATCTCAAGATAAGAAAAAGAGAACAGATAGATAAAGTCTGCCACATGTCATTTTCTTGACTTAACAGAACTTAGTAGCTATTTTTAGTTTAGATTTATTTCAAAAATAAGAGAATCGACCTTGAGATCAAGGTCGATGGTTTTAGAGAGAAAGACTTTTTCTGGAATATTGTAAGAGAATTATTTATGTGCAAGTTATTTTAATTAAGAAGTTATGTTTAGAACCAAAGACACTTCTTTCAACTGAGGCATAAATGTGATTGGAACGAGGGGGATTATCTCTGTCTTCGAATTCAATATTTGTTGTTGTATTAAGTAAGAGGTGTTGTATATGTTATTTAAGTTATCTTAAAATGCTGCCACAATTATTTTATTCTAGTTGATGAATATAAATCGATTGTGTTAACATGTGATTGATAATAGAGCATTGAAAATTACTTTTCCTGCACTAACTTTTGGTCACCTATATATGTTCTTTTTGTAACTGTTATCTCAAACGATGTTGAATGTCTACAAGTCACAATGGTATTATTGCTAGTTTGAAGTAGTTTAGGTCTTCTTCGTCTACATGCTAAGGTATAAAGGTTATCCTAAAAACCTAGCTTTCTCCAACACATGTTAACTTCCCTTTGCCATTTAGTTTAAGCTCTTCTTTTGTTACAAATGTTTGAAAAAGAACCAAAAAAGAGAACTGCATAGCTTGAGGAAAGGTTTCACAAAAATGAAATGTCTATTAGTCACGATTAAAGCCCATCGATAATTCCAGCTAGATCACAAATCTGGAGAACCTTACCACTCATTAAACACTTATGACTCTAATTGGGCCTCTTAAGCGGGTTTGGTGCCTGCTATTGAGTTAAAGGGATCTCGGATCCCTCAACACCTAGATCAACTAATTAAATAGTTCTAGAGAAAAGCCATGCTTTCTTCTTTCTCCCACCTCTCTTTTGTTTTTTGGAATTTCAATTATACTAGTTTTCAATATATCATGGTTTCATCTTCACTCAAGTATGGAGGCCTCCAAGGCCACTAGAAATCAAGTATCTATTTTTTCAAAGTTTTTCACGTAGAAGTAATAAAAAGATATCAACTTCACTTTTTTAATTATAAGTTTTGAAGAGTTGTTTTACAACCTTTATAGTACCTTGGTACATTACTTCCCAATTTTTGTTATATTCAATATATATATATATATATAGAGAGAGAGAGAGAGAGAGAGAGAGAGAGAGAGAGAGAGAGAGAGAGAGAGATCTTGAATAACTTAAAATGTCACAATTTGTACCATCATTTTAAGGAGTAATGGCATGTGTTCCCACATTTATAACCTATTTTATAAATATCTCTAAATATTGTTTGGCATGCTCTAAAGAAATTGAGCATATAATATTAGGAAAACAACACACCAGACAAGACTAGAGACACAAGAAGTGGAAAAAAAGGCATCAAGCCTTATTCACAACATTGTATTCATTGTAATGGTACAACTATATAATACAATAATTAAACAACCTCAAACTCTCTCACATTGACACCTCATTGGGAGATAAGGTAGGAGGAGGCAAAGTAGGAATCTAGAAACACACTTAGAATAAAAACTATATCCTTAAATGTGAAATACATTAGGTGGTTCTAGGACTTCATGCTTATGTATGAGTGAGAGGATATCATTCCCTCCCTCAATCATAATTACGAACAATAAAATGGTATTATCTCCAAGTCTTAATGTTGAAACTCTTGAGTTGAGTCTCAATGAAAAATTGCCTGAAAAACCGCCAAATATGGATGCTGATAACTCTGGAAAATCCCACTATGTAATCATGTGAGCCAAAATGTTTGTAATTTGTTCATTGATGTGAACTCCAATATGATGAGAGTGAAACAAGAGAAGTGAATCAACTACAAGTCTGACACATCCCTGAAAATGCTTGACAACTCAATCAAATTCTAAGTTGTAATGTAGAAGGATCCAATTTTCCTCTGCTATGTCGAATGACCATCAAGGTGAACAAAATGTCCACATCATTGCTCTCAAAATAAACATCTCAATCATGTATCCTATGTATGATTTAACTGCAAGTCATTGAACCATAATTCTGCCAAATTCTTCCATTTACAGACTATAGTTTCCCATCTTGCAAATTTGATGCCCATATGACACATTTGTTGTTGAAAATTTCAGTTTGAAAATCGCCTTCAATTCCATCATTGATTCCCCCCTTTGTTAGATAAAAGGAGAGACCACAAGTGGTTTCACTAACCATATTGGTTTTTGAACTCCACCCCCCCTTAAGGTGCATAAGTGTTACATCATTGTACTCCCCCCTCTATGCTCAAGAGAGTACCATACTTGTTCCATTTGTGTACAACACAAAGCGGGCATGTGGAAACAACCACATGTTGTCTCATCCCATGAGGGACATGCTTAAAATCTATGCCATAAGCGAAGCACTTTGGACTTATATACCCTTATTTCATAACCTACATAAAAGGCTATGTGTTGCAATATTGGTCTTGACGCGATATTGAATTCTACGATAAGACTTATATAATCACTTGGTTGTTTATGACCACTGCCAAGGATTGATCCATGCATAGTGAATATTCAATCTTCTAGGTTTATTCATTGTTGAACATTTGTCTAAAGAATGGTAATGCTTGGTACAATGCTCGCAAGGATGGATATCAAAACACTTATTCTTCATGTGACCAACTTGACTGCAATGAGTGAGGGCATACCATCCAACTTGTGGGCTTCAAGCCCCTATGAAGGTCCAAGTGACCTTGTTCCTCCATCAAAACGCTTTCACCTGGCACGGTCCTGTAAAGACAAACAAGTACGCCCTCCAAGGGTCCAAAAGTCACACATATCATTCCAAGTAAGCCATATCTAATAAACGAACCACCCAAGCATGTGAATAAAATCCCACCTTTTCAAAATAAACAAATGCTCAAAGACCTTATACAACTTTCCAAATTTAGGTATGGGAGGGTTCTGTTGTTGCCCTATTGGGTAGATCATTCCCCAAGTCAAGGAGTGTTTTCCAAGAAGACCCTCTTGAAGTCATGTAAAAGAGTATGAGGTGGATGGGGGTGTAACTTTTGGGCATGGGGTTTCTTGACATACAAGGGCTCATATTGTCTCATTTATGGGTGCCTTTGTAGAGGGTATGTTGCATCCTCGTTCGCAATGGAACCTTTTTACAAGCCCTTTATTTGCCATTAATTTATTAGGGTCCAAAGCATTGAGTGATATGTGCAATGGAAAGTAAGGAGTACCAAAATTCCACTTGAATCTAGGAACACAAAGAGTGTCATGTGCAAGGAAAGTAAAAGACACCGCAAAATGCATTTCCTCAACAATTAGGGCATTTATTTAATTATGTGTTTTATTTTACAAGTCCTTGAATCTTGTGGAAAAACATTTCATTCCTCTCATGACCTTAGGGAAAGCATCTAGAGGATATTATACATATTTTATCTTTTTCCAGCTACAAGCCTCTGGGCCTTTAGCCCCTTCTTCCCATGAAATGAGATAGAATCCCTTCTTGGGTCAATATGCCCGAAGACCCAAAATATGAGGAAATGAAAGGGAAGAAGTGTGGAAAGTGATAAGTATGTGCGGGAATGGTACGATGACCCTTCAAGGAGACCCCATAGTAGCAACCCTTTTCCTTAGGTGACCCACTTAATAGGACAACATGTCAACCACCAAGGTCAAATGAGGCAAAAGGCATAATTTCCAAGCAAGCATTTTCAAAGTCAAGAAAGGATCTTTTGCAACATGTTCAAATGCTTCAATTATTAAAATGACACTTACCATGAGACCGAACTTGTTACCTCATGAAGTAAGACTTGTTGTCCTCTGTGGGCCAAGCTGGTGTGGTAGATGTTGTTTCTGCCAATCAATGGTGATGTGTGATAAGAGGAGGGGCTTTGTCTGCTCATTTGGCTCTCGACACTCCATGTATGCAACTTGTAGGCCTCGAGACATCATCTCCTTAGTTACCCCTAGAAATGGGGGGTAACATTTGGCCCCTACTTGGGGACATGTGCTCGCCATAGAGTGCATGCAGACCTCATCACCTCCTGGTAAGACTTGTTCCTAGACACACTTAAAAAAAAATGTTGGATATCAAAGGTGGCTCACTCACCCCTTTATTCATATGATCAAAAAATTCAAAAATCCAACTAATCATTAAAAAGAAAATTTTTCATTTTTTCAAAAATATCTAACTAACATGTAATATGATTCAAGCAAATGTAGTAAATCAACAATGCACAGATGCAATAATGCAATATGTAAATAAAGTATGAACATGCAAATATACATAAATGCAACTAAACTACCATGAAAACACAAATGCAAATTCAAGAAAGCAAATGACCTACCTACTTACCTAGGGTCCGAGGCCTGTGGAGATCAAGCGCTTAGTGATATCAAGTGAAATCGTACAACCAATGCAACCATGTGCTTAACATATCATCAATGTATCTCCCCCTGTGCTTAATTATGTAATATAATAAATATAATTCAAGGACATAATAATCATGAGCATAAATAAACACATAATCAATCATGAAATGAAACTCATGGAGGTGGGTGGGAGGGAGACAATCCTGCTAGAAAGAATAACCACTCAAAAATACTCACTTTGAATACCAACACTTGTTGAAGACTGAGAGGAGACAAGATATCGAAAGAAAACTGCATGGCTTCCTCAAGAAGAAGACAAACAATAAGGGACAACTTCATGTCTTGAGAAAGAAGTCCTTCTGCTTTTGAAAAAAATGTTTCCTTTTCATCTACATATCCTTGTAAACATCCCTATGATGAAAACGTTGTTTCTCAATAGTGTGAGTCTTTGATTGTTCTGGGATGACCAGGGTCTCATGTCCATCAAAATTTGAATGCAAGGATGTTGGAAGATCTTCCTCATATAACCAATGTGAATGCGTAAAAGGATATGGATCACAACTCCTAAGGCATGACTAGTAATCATCACGAGTACCTTGTAACAAGCCATATCTGAGTGGATGAAAACTATCTACAACCATATCATCACCAAGTTGTTGAATAACTGGATCATCTGAGAGTAACACGTCATCATTTTTCATTTGAAAATTGTCATAAATGGGATCTCCATAAAAAATTAAACAACTCACATCCCATCTATGCCTCCCAATATATATGAAATTACCAATGTGATGATCAACCATGTCGGAGGGGTCCTCCATGAAAACACCTGTATCATTGAGACTAATCACTTCTTCATGTGCGGGAGGAAAGAAAGGCTGGACAACTTCATCTTCATCCAGCGGGAGAATGGATACTGAAGTCTCATCTAGGTTCCCAACATGTTGCACTTCACCAGAACCTTCTTCTTCTTAGCAACTCTCTTCATGGACTTGTTCTTTAAGTGCTTCTTTTGCGGAGGGTGGATAATGTTCCTTTTTAGTTTTACATTCTTCAATTATCGTCTCATCATCCACTAGAAAACCTTCTCTGTAAAGAGCGTCCTTGAGCTCTTGGAAAGTAACTTACAAATTCTGAGTGGCAAGGCCCCAACACCTGATAAATTTTTCAACAAGCCTTGTGGAGGAAAGTATGCTCCTCAAATTGCATGAATGTATTAGCCACTTCTTTTGTCTTAACTCTAGAGATTCTACAAACAATCACATTAATATATCATCATGTAATACATTCAATGTTGAAGCATATTTCATATAATTCACAACATGGGTGACTACTAGGGTGATAATTCTATTAGGAAATAGAACACTTCCACGCTAAACATAGCAGAAGAGAGGAAGAAATATTTAAGCTAGAAATCAAAGGACAAATCAAACACACAATACAATGAGATTTTACCCTGGAAACCCAAACGGGAAAACCAACATTCCTAGAGTATCTTGCTCCCTTGTTGTTTTATTCATTCATAATAAAAGGTTACATGCCTAGTCTTGGTCCACACATAAGACACAATTGACATCATACCTTCTTTCTTTACACAAGGACAACCCTGTATCCAATTCGGCTTACATCAACATGACCAACAACCTCTATAACGATTAATCTCAAGATTATCTTTTACAACATTACAACACGCCTTATTTATAGGATTTACAGTAGGAAAAACCTTAAATAAAWGTGCCCACTAATGGTTACAAATCCACACAGATCATTGACTATAAATCCCGWGARTCTCGGGATTCTATTACATTTGACTACCAAGTCAGATTACCAGTCGACCTTCATTCAGTCTTCAATCGGTTTCCATGAGACCACCTATTGACCTCTTGTCGATTGACCTCTTCGACTTGTTGTCAATTACTTCGACTTCGACTTTGCCTGGTCAATCCACCTTGAACTTTGACTTTCACTGCCAATCGATCCACCTCAAATATACTTTCACTACAAAGAACATAACAACCCAACATTCTCCCACTTGTTGTCTTCTTTGTTGAAACCAGGAGCTTCCTAAACTTTTGTTCACAGATCCAGGGAAGCAATGCCCATTTCCTCTCTGCACCAAGATAAATTCACAATCCTCATAGACTTGGTCAAAGAGTCTATTATTTTTTCCAAGTGTCTACTTTCTCCAATAACACCTTGTTTCTTTCCACCATATCTCTCATGAAATGGTATTATACATCAATATGCTTAGTCTTGGAATGATAAGTTGGGTTCTTTGCTAGAAATATTGTTCTTTGACTGTTGCAACTTATCTCCATAGCTCTTTTCTTAAACTCGATCCCTGAACACATTCGTTGCAACCATATTGCTTCTTTGCTACCATGTATTAAAATTTTGTTCTTGAGAAGGCTACTACCGCATGTCGCTTACTCATCCAGCTTATTTCTTGACCAAACATCTTGAACACATATCCACTAGCCAACCTTCATTGATCTAGATCTCCAACCAAGTCGGCATCAAAAAATCCATGTACATCTACTTCTCTATCATTTCCAAGCTTCCCTTGGTAGCATATAGAATAGTCTTTTGCGCCAGAAAAATACTTGAATACTCTCTTGACAGTTGTGTAGTGCTCCTTTCCTGGTGTCAACATGTATCTTCTCAACACTCCCACTGCATGGGAAATGTCTGTTCGAGTGCATACCATCAAATTCATTAGACTACTAACAAAAATTGCATAGGGGACACGTTCCATATCCGCTATTTCTTCCAGTGTCTTTGGACACTGTTTAACAATTATCCTTGCTCCTACAAGAATTGGCACCTTTACAGGTTTGCAATCCTACATGTTGAATTGTTTCAAAATTATTTCAATATAATTTTTCTGGTTCAACTAGATCTTCCTAGCTGCTCAATCTCTCTTGATCTCCATTCCCAGAATGAAGTTCGTTGCATCGAGGTCCTTCAAGTCAAACTTGGAGGATAGTTGTTTCTTCATCTCCTTTGTTGCATCCGTGTTATTTCCAATCAGTAACATGTCATCAACATACAAAGCTACATATATGAAAGGCCCACCTTCTTTTTTGGAATATATGCAGTGATCATATTTTCTTCTCACAAATCCCAAACTAAGAATGTATGTGTCAAACTTTTAATACCACATCCTTGGTGATTGCTTTATACCATAAAGGGATCTTTTCAACTTGCATACCAAATCTTTCTTTCCCTATACTAAAAATCCTTCAGGTTGTTTCATGTAGATTTCTTCTTCGAGGTCCCCATGTAGGAACATTGTCTTCACATCCATATGTTCCATTTCCAGATCAAATGTTGCAACAAGGGAAAAAATCTCACCGAAGTCAACTCCTTCGACTTGGGCATATCCTTTTGCTACTAGTCAAGCTTTGAATTTCATGACTTGACCTGTCGCACTCCTCCTCTTCTTAAATACCCACTTACTACTGACAAAATTTCTTCCACTAGGTAATTGGACTAAGTCCCACGTCTCATTTTTGTGCAAGGATTCCATTTCTTTGACCATGGCATCTTTCTAGAGTCTCTCCTCTGTCGACTCAACTACCTCCCTAACCGACTTGGGTTCCTCATCAGTGGAAGTCAACACAAATTTAGAACGGAATTCAGGCAGACTATACCTTTTGAGTTTTCTTACTCGTTCATACCTCCTTACAACTAGGGTCATTTGTTCCAGCTCTTCATTTGATTCAATCAAATCATCTGAATGATATGAATCATCTTCTTCTTCGTTCCTTAGTTCAAACCTCACCTTCTTTGGATTATTATATGTTTGAACCATCACTTTAGATTCATACTTCCTTCCAAATTTTCTTAAGACCACATCTCGACTATACATTGTTTTCCTTGATGCATGATCCCAAATCTTATATCCTTTCATTCCTTCTTTGTATCCACTGAAAATACATTTGGCTACCTTCTTGTCCAACTTAATTCTCTTTTCTTTGGGAACATGAACAAATGCAGCACAACCAAATACTTTAAGATGTGAAACCAAAGGGGTTACTACTTGTCTTCTTGTCTTCTTGCAGGTGCCTTTACATATTTATGGTTATGCTTCAAACATAAGTGTGGATAAAGTGTCCAACACTTCTCTATCTGATGCCCACTCTTACAACAATAAGGGCAAAGTGTCTTGTTCCCATCTTGGAACCATGATCCCTTCTTTTCATTCCCTTCCTTTGTTTTGATAAATGACCTTTACCTTTAACATTCTTCTTGGATGAACTTTCTTGCATAGACTGTCTTCTTCAACATTTCTCCATATTATGGTTACTAGTTCCAAAGGAAGCACATGGATATGTAGACCATATATTCTTATCAATTTTACAAGTGGGAAATGTCTTCATTCCCTCTTTAAAATGTACATATTTTTCTAGAGACGTATTACATATGTTACCTTTCCCTGGGCCAAAATGTAAGATTAATTGTTTATGAAAAACCTCTTCATTTGAAGTTCTTCTTATTTCATCCGTCCTTGAGCATTCTCCATCTTGACGAGAAAAAGAATAATACGAAGAATCATATTTCTCTATCATGCCCTTTGAAGGATATAGTTTCTCTTACATCCGAGACTTTACATTCTCTACTTGCCAATCTTCATGGAATGGTGCTAGTGATGCCAATACCTGATCCTTAGTTTGCAAATTCCTTTCCAAATCATGAAAAATGCCTCTATGGAATTCCTCATGACACATCAATCGATCTTGAATCTTTTGCTTCTCTTCCTGAAGAGATTCTAGTTGCATCCTTAATTCAAAATTCTCCTTCTAAATTTGTCGGTTAATGTTCTTTTGTAGCCTTACATTCATGAGAGCTTTATTCATTTTTTCCTCTCAACAAGAGACTTAAAAACTTTCACCAACTTAAGTCTTGGACCTCTTCACATAAACTTGCAAATACATGTCAAAACTAGCTCTGATACCACTTGATTTGAAAATCCTTAGATACCAATCTTAATATTTAAAAATCCATTTTAGCATCTAACTTGATTCAAAATAATTCTTGATCATATTGAGGTGATTTGTAGAAAAATGATGATGTGCTTATTATCCAAAATCTCATAAAATAATGATTAATTTGAAGAATTATGAGATAACATAGCAAAAAATAAAAGAACTCAAATAAACAATATTGATGACATAGTTAAATTCATATTCAAAGTTCCTTTCAAACCAATAAGACTGCTCCTCATAATCTCAAAATGTCAAATTACAATACAACATGGACTTACAAAGCCAAGTTGAAGGAATCTCTTCAATTCTACTGCTCAAACTCAAATATAGAGTTTACCATTGAATTCCTTGTAAAATTCTGAGAAAAATGAGTATGAATTTGACCATATTCTGAACTGGCTCAATTTGACCCTCTTTACACGCCAAACGATGCACTATGGTGCTCATTAATGACAATCTGGAGTAATACTTTCAAATACAACATCTTAGCACAAAGATAACATCATTGTTGTACTCCTCTTGAGAAAACGAGAAAAATGAGTATAAACATGCCTATGTTTGGACAAAGTACCTCATGGCACACAATTCTATGCAATTCAGTATGTTAATTAGTTCGTTCCACTCCTAAATCTGACTTAGTGGTATCAGACTGGTCTGCTCTTCATTTATTTTTCTCAGTGCATGTCCCCGATAAGATATGGGTACAACAAGTTGGGACTCGAACCAATCGAGCCATTACAAGATCGGTCACACCGAGCCCGACAACAACCTATGGGGGATGAAAAGAAAGATGATGGAGCAGGAGATCCTATTAAAATGTTGCTCAAGGAAGTCCTCGTGCGACAAAGGAACAAAATGATGGACAAATTCACACAGATCCTTCGATGGCTGCCCACAGGAGAAGCATCTTCATCAAGCGGCCATGCAACCCCCTTCAAGGTACATGTAAATTTTGATATTCCATTATTTGAAGGATTGATAGATGAGGATGTTGTAGTCAAATGGTTGAATCTTCTCCAAGGATATTTTTCGGTCCACAATTTTTTCGATAGGGAAAAGATCACTTTT
>SNQJ01S0018532.1:211481-223991 GCA_010110895.2 Picea sitchensis
ATAATTGTTTGAGTATGAGGGAGATTTGAAATTCCTTTCATTCTCAACATGAAGTTGACACGTAGATCCAACTTATTAAGAACCAACGTGGATCCATAGTAACTTTGGATTATCATGTGCCAAGAGGAATCAAATTCTTCTAGATGCAATTTTTTTTCGAGTATGAAACTTGAAGAAATGTTTGCATCTCAAAGGATTTGATGCCTCTCGACCCATGATAGATCTAGAGTTAAGATGGATCTTTTTTAATAATCCTTTTACCCAGGAGATCATTAAGTTGTTATTATGTAATAACTTATTCATTTACCCCAGCAAAACATTATTTTGGTATAAAACTTCAACCATGGGTGTGTAACATGATAGGGGAGTTACATGTGTTGGATAGGTGTTATATTCTTTGCATGTGTGTGGGGGGTACATCAGATTTGACAACTGCATCTGACAATCCCTCCCTAGTAGTGCTCTTTGTTTCGTGTGCGTTGAGAACTTTCCTAGGGGGCTCCCAGGAGGGTAGGATTTCTCTCCTCTAGTTACATAGAGCATTCAACTTTGGGTTATAGTGTTATACAACTATTTGCTACCTGATCACCTGATGGAGATCATCTAGAGGTTAGCAGGATGAGACAATGAATTATGTCAATTTACCCTTGAGTTTCCAACACCTTTTTTCTTGGTCACAAGTTGTCTCTTTACAACTTGTGACCCAAAATTGATGGTCACAAGTTTCTCTCTTGCAACCAACGACCATTCGTGAACTACAAAGATGCAGAGAACGACCAGGTTTATCACTCCCCAATTAGGATTGGTTACAAAGAGATATGATCAAGGCTCAAATTGTTCATAATACAACCTCAGGAAGCTTTTTATTTTGAGTGTTTAAGACTTATCCACTGCCCTACCTATATCATCATATATATTGGGGGTCTCTCATGGGAAAAGGGGAGGAAAAGAAAGAGTAAACTTATACTGTCGAATTGATCATAGAGCTTGGGCAAGGATATTGGGAAGAGCTTCATCAAGTCATTTGATTGTAAGTTGTAAGCCTTTTATTTTATTAATAGAAGATGCACATGACTTTCCCCTCTGTTGAATTAGATATGGTTAATATGATTCTTATAGAGAGTTAATATTTTCATTCTTCATGCTATATTATTGGATATGTTATTAATTCATACATGTTATATTTGATATTGTTAAAGGTATTCATTTGTGTTTCCATGTGTGCAAGTTCACGTACATGAAAGTGAAGAACATCTTCAAAAGAGTTAACAACCAAGGAGTGTGCAGGGAAAACTGTCGAATTACAATGTAAGTTTCTTATTCCATTACCTCATAGATTCATGTTTGTGTGATTCAGATCTAGGAAAGTCTATCATTTGAATCTCTATTTTGTCTTACGTCTAGGAAGAGCCTAAGGGAGATAACTCTTGTAGGGTACAATTATCCTACAATAGACTGGTGACTTCACTGGGGAAGTCATTACTGTTTATCTAGTTTTTTGCTCAGTTTCTTTATATCTATTTATTTAGATCCTTGCCTGTTTAAGCCCCATTTTTTGTTTTCATTATGATAGTAAGTCTTTTCCGAGTCCATTTGAAATTTTTTCAGTCCTCGATCTGATAGATATGACTTAGATCTATTGATATTTTCACCTGTATGGTCATAGTCATGGGTTGCTTGTGAATACAAGGAGGCCTCATCGGTTCTGGTCGCGGGTTTCTGCATTGTAGCACACAACCACCCAAAAACCACACTAATCAGTGCAACTAGTGCTTGTGGTAACAAGTCTCTTCTCATGCAACGTGCGACCGATCGCTCTGTCTTAATTGACAAGGTGTGATTAGGAACTAGAAGGATTTTCCCTGAAGGGGCATCCTTCAAATCTAGCCTAGACATGTCCTTTGTTTTTTCTTACAGCCTTACAAATCCTTCCTAGATCTATTCCAGTAGTCATTCCTCCAACTTCTTTTCAAGTCGTTTGAAATTATTTTTCTTTTGTGTGCCATTTGTTTGATTGATTCAAATCACTTCTTGTTTTTGTGGGTATGGTTTGGATTCATTAACCTCATTCCCTCTAACTTTTAGTGCTAGTGGTACCCTTGTAAGAGAGTCAATTTGATTTTAAAATATCTTTTGGGTTTTCCTTCAAGATTTGTTTTCATTTTTTAAACAAAGCAAACTCTCTTGATTTGCCATCTCATTTCCAGGTCTTATTGGATTTTTCACTTCATTTGCAATACATCATTTCAGATAGTTTATAATCTTTCTGATCTATTGTTGCCCATGTTTATTTATTTATTTGTGTGATGCAAGAGGTATAATTTTTCTTTTGATTTGCAAAATATTTCAAAAAGTAAACACATAAAATGTTTCTTTTAAAGAGTTTTGCATTTCATTTTGAGAATAATTCAACTAAGAGTCTTTGGTGCATTAGTGGAATTGAAAGTTTCATTGTCGAAAACATTTCAAGGAAAAAGTTTGCATTTCATTAAGGAATTTTATTCACATTGGTGCATGTAGTTCATTGAAAAAGAAAAATCTCTTTCCCTTTCCCTTAGGTAGTTCTTCATCGAAATAAATTTTTTCATTTGTGCATATAAATTTCTTTTGGGATTGGACTTGAGTCAAAACCCCATCAAGTCTCATCTTGTTCCCTTTGAGTAAACAACAGCCATTTAAAATCAAGCACAATTAAAGCAATTAGAACATTTTTTGTCTGATAGCAAACCAACTATAGCTTAGAATCTAGTGCATTGGAATAGGTTTGGAGACTTAATTATTCTCCAAGGCCACAAAATGAAACTAGAACAATTAATGAGTGAAAATCCATTAGTAACAAAATCGGTTCCAGGAAATATCGCCTCACATGCGAGTTAAGCACTAGGTAAAGCTAAGTAAGTGGTTGAGATATCCCCTCTCCATTTTCTTGGTGGGACTACTTCATGTATCAGGGGTTTTGAGACATGGGCATCCCTAGATTAACTCCAACGTTCTCAAAATTTCAGGTGCCATGAATTGACTTGGTATTCCCCACACACAGGATTGCCTTGACTGACAACTGTTCCGCCCGACCACATTTTTGTGAAGTGGTAACCTTAGTATCTTGTCCTAGGTACCTACACAAGTGACTGCAAGGGGGAATTCTTGTGGTACCTGAGGCAGACGTTGAATCTCCAGTTCAAAAAACTAGGGAGGCTATTTTCCTGCGGGCTGTTACTTACACCTTGGGGAGATGTTGAGTGATGGTTATCACAACTTCTTCTCATATATTCACTGATGACTTGACATCCCATCTTAGAAAGATCCTTAGATCCACTAGTTTGCTTGCTTGATATCTCAGATTTGGCTAGGTGTGTGCTCTATGTATTGGTTTCATAGTTGGCCATAAGATTTTTTTTTTGATTTATTTAAGTCTTTTGTCGCATCTGTTGTGGCTAACTTACCCTATCATCATTCTACAAGAATTTCCAGAGATTCCTTGGCCTGATTCAAAACCCCATTGATTTGAAGATTTGATCCAATGATTATTCCACCGCAAAGCCAATCCTCCCAATCTCTCACTGACATCCATACAAGTGAAACTCCAATTCTTAAACATGGATTCTAGAAGAGTTGCTACTTCATATCCATGTCCCATAGTTTCCTATAACAAAACCAAATTAGGCTAGTTGACCTCGACCGACTGCTTGAGGGTGAGTTTTTTATGAGGGATATCCATCCCTCTACAATTAAGAAGAGAAATTTCATGGGGGAACCCCTTCAGTGGAGGATGATGCTCTAAGTGCCCCTTTGATTGAAAGATTTCTACCTACGACAATGTCCACACATGCTTTCTTTTGTTCTTTATGCAAGATGGATTTCCTTCCTCTTCTAGAGACTCTTACAGGAGGGAGGGGATTAAGATCAAGGCCCCATGAAATCTTGGAATGTGGAAGGGAGAGAGGGATGGATCTAATCCTAAGTTGGTATGCAATATGGTCCTCCTCCGATTCCATCGAATCCAGTGAGCTCTCAGATACCTCAGATATATGCAAAGAGGAAGATAGGGAAAAAGTCGAGGGAAAGAGGTCGGTTACCCGGGGGGGGACCAAAGCGGAGGGAAGATAACATACTGAATTTTTCATTTAGAGAAGGAAATGGTTTTAGAGATCCCATACAATATTTTCCAAGGAGAGAGAGGGATTTAATTAATATATTGAAAGTGGGCCGAGGAAGTTTAGTCTTCCCTAAATCTGGAAAGTGATCTAGCTGCAAATACTTGACTTGGATCCTATTCACTTGGTCCCAAGCTCCCTGATATATTTCATCATCCTCGAGCATAGTAGTTTCCTTTGATTGAGTGTTAATCACTTGATGGATCTGAACCTGAGAAGGACATTGCGATCCCCCACTCCACCCAGGATAAGTAGAGTGATCTTCACCTTGAGTTGCTGGTCACGTCTTTGAGGAGTATGTGAGGACATCCCCTATATTTCCTGATTTACCCTGAAGAGAAAGATTTCAATGACTCACGTGGTGGCATTTTCCACACCCGAAAGGAATCCCCTCAAATTCAAGTTTTTTCTTAAACGATTGTTGGCTAGATATGAAGTTTAGGTCCTCTAGAAAACCCTCTCTTAATTTAGAGTTACTGGGATCCTGAAAATACCCATCTCCACAGAATATATAAACGACATTTTGCTTCTATAAAAGAACCGAGCACATTTCCAATCTCGAAGAAACTTTTCTTAGTCCAAAATTTCATAGGGAGGCCCATAAGCCTAACCCAGATAGGGACGATAATTATCCTCTCTTTCCTATCATAAAAAATGGGTGTCCAACATTTGAGGAGAATGGGAGACGAATCAATACACCATGGTTGTTTGAGGACGCAATACGCTTCTTATGAATTCTTGAATTTAAAATTGAATGAACCACGGGTGAGGTTTCAGATAAAGGGAGCATGGCCAAGGGTTGTAGTCCAATATCTTTCAAACCAATCCTTTAGAAACTTTTCACTAAAAAACCTCCCCTAGACATTCCCACCAAAATTGTATCAGTCATGTCCACTACCTTTAGCTTATAAATTTCAATACCAAGGACCAAGATTGTCTCCCCGTGGGACTTTATGCCCTTGAATCACCAACGTCTCAAAGAATTCTGACTGTATGGGGAGGGAACCTCCACATGTTCATGATAGACCACATTCACTTCCGACCCATGACTAGGATTAGCTAGGGATTTGCCACAAAGTACTCTTGGAAGAGGGGTTGAAGACACCAGAATAGAATCCGTGAGGGCCTCCGACCTAGGTGGAAACCCCTTTCCTTGAGATCAAGATACAAACTGCACCAGATGAGGAAAGAAACATGAAGAATCACCTCCAACAAGGTCTGAAACCATGATATATCCTAGGAAACCAAAATCAGTACTCCTTGAGTCCCTAAAGAAATATGAGGTTGAGGGTACCCCCCCTTCTAGCCAAGAAGAAATTAGGTACGGATAAACACCCAAGGAATAAGATGAGGGCATGAGGTAGGAGATACCCTCCTCAAGGGACACATGTATAGATCCACCGAGTCTTGGATTAAACTCCTTACCACTTCCATACATGACCATTGATCCAAGAGGACTTGAGAACGAGATACCGAAAGCTCGCCCACCTGCTGAGCCTAGTGGGGATGTTCCCCGGGGAAGAAACCATGCCACCTTATCAAATTCAGGTTGAATTTTACTGAAAACTGGCGTTTTCCATATTTTTTTCCCAACCAATGGATCCGATGAATAGTCCACGAGCACTGCACCATAATTGCACTCCACCTTAGATAACGTCATTGGTGAAACTTCAAAATTGCCTTCCATAGTGTCTGTCAGCATCTAGTATGGAACTATACACAGTCATGGAGGAAATGTTGAGCTAGGGTTTCCTCAGTGGCCACATACCCCATCACTTACCTTCCTCCCACTCATATATATATAACAATTGAAAGTTGACACGTGGCATTTAAACTATTTTAACATCTAGTTAAGTAAAATAATTTTACATCAACTTTGTAGAGAGAGAAATTCAAGGTAAAAAAAAATCTTATTACACACATAGATGCTTTCTACTTCTCCATATGAGGGAGATGTGTAATTCCTTCAATGCTTAATATGGAGTTAACACATGTCATTTAAAAAAATATTAGTAACAAGTAAATATTTCAATATCAACTCTCTCTCTCTCTCTCTCTCTCTATATATATATATATATATATAAATTGAAAGTAAAAAAAATCTTATGGTTAAAACATTTGAATAATTGTTTGAGTATGAGGGAGATTTGAAATTCCTTTCATTCTCAACATGAAGTTGACACGTATATCCAACTTATTAAGAACCAATGTAGATCCATATTAACTCTGGATAATCATGTGCCAAGAGGAATCAAATTCTTCCAGATGCAAATTTTTTTAGAGTATGAAACTTGAAGAAATGTTTGCATCTTAAAGGATTTGATGCCTCTTGACCCATGATAGATCCAGAGTTAATATGGATCTTTTTTAATAATCCTTTTACTAGGGAGATCGTTAAGTTGTTATTGTGTAATAACTTATTCATTTACCCCACCAAAACATTATTTTGGTCTAAAACTTCAACCATGGGTGTGTAACATGATAGGGAAGTTACATGTGTTGGATAGGTGTTATATTCTTTGCATGTGTGTGGGGTGTGCATTAGATTTGAAGACTGCATCTGACAATCCCTCCCTAGTAGTGCCCTTTGTTTCGTGTGCATTGAGAAATTTCCTAGGGGGCTCCCAGGAGGGTAGGATTTCTCTCCTCTGGTTACACAGAGCATTTGACTTTGGGTGATAGTGTTATAAAACTATTTTCCACCTGATCGCCTGATGGACATCATCTAGAGGTTAGCAGGAAGAGACAATGAATTATGTCAATTTACCCTTGAGTTTCCAACACCTTTTTTCCTGGTCGCAAGTTGTCTCTTTACAACTTGTGACCCAAAATTGATGGTCACACGTTTCTCTCTTGCAACCAATGACCAGTCGTGAACTACAAATATGCAGGGAATGACCGGGTTTGTCACTCCCCAATTAGGATTGGTTACAAAAAGATATGATCAAGGCTCAAATTTCTCATAATACGACCTTAGTAAGCTTGTTATTTTGAGTGTTTCACACTTATCCACCATCCTACCTATATCATCATATATATTGGGGGTCTCTCATGGGAAAAGGGGAGGAAAAGAAAGAGTAAACTTATATTGTTGAATTGATCATAGAGCTTGGGAAAGGATATTGGGAAGAGCTTCATCAAGTCATTTGATTGTATGTTGTAAGCCTTTTATTTTATTAATAGAAGATGCACATGACTTTCCTCTCTATTGAATTGGATATGGTTATTATGATTCTTATAGAGAGTTAATATTTTCATTGTTTCATGTTATATTATTGGATATGTTATTAATTCATACATGTTATATTTGATCTTGTTAGAGGTATTCATTTGTGTTTCCATGTGTACAAGTTCACATACATGAAAGTGAAGGACATCTTCAAAAGAGTTAACAACCAAGGAGTGTGCAGGGAAAACTGTCGAATTGCAATGTAAGTTTCTTATTCCATTACCTGATAGATTCATGCTTGATTCAGATCTAGGAAAGTCTATCGTTTGAATCTCTATTTTGTCTTAGGTCTAGGAAGAGCCTAAGGGAGATAACTCTTGTAGGGTACAATTATCCTACAACAGACTGGTGACTTCACTGGGGAAGTCATTACTGTTTATCTAGTTTTTTCCTTAGTTTCTTTATATCTATTTTTTTAGATCCTTGCCTGTTTAAGCCCCATTTTTTGTTTTCATTATGATAGTAAGTCTTTTCTGAGTCGATTTGAAATTTTTTCAGTCCTAGATCTTATAGATATGACTTAGATCTATTGATTTTTTCACCTGTATGGTCACAATCATGGGTTGTTTGTGAATACAAGGAGGCCTCATCAGTTCTGGTCATGGGTTTCTCCATTGTAGCACACAACCACCCAAAAACCACACTAAGCAGTGCAACTAGTGCTTGTGTTCACAAGTCTCATCTCATGCAACATGCGACCGATCGCTCTGTCTTAATTGGCAAGGTGTGACTAGGAACTAAAAGGATTTTCCCTGAAGGGGCATCCTTCAAATCTAGCCTAGACATGTCCTTTGTTTTTTCTTACAGCCTTACAAATCCTCCCTAGATCTGTTCCAGTAGTCATTCCTCCAACTTCTTTTCAAGTCGTTTGAAATTATTTTTCTTTTGTGTGCCATTTGTTTGATTGATTCAAATCACTTCTTGTTTTTGTGGGTATGGTTTGGATTCATTAACCTCATTCCCTCTAACTTTTAGTGCTAGTGGTACCCTTGTAAGAGAGTCAAATTGATTTTAAAATATCTTTTGGGTTTTCCTTCAAGATTTGTTTTCATTGTTTAAACAAAGCAAACTCTCTTGATTTTCCATCTCATTTCCAGGTCTTCTTGGATTTTTCACTTCATTTGCAATACATCATTTTAGATTATTTATAATCTTTCCGATCTATTGTTGCCCATGTTTATTTATTTATTTTTGTGATGCAAAAGGTATAATTTTTCTTTTGATTTGCAAAATATTTCAAAAACAAAACACATAAAATGTTTCTTTTAAAGAGTTTTGCATTTCATTTTGAGAATAGTTCAACTAAGAGTATTTGGTTCATTAGTGGAATTGAAAGTTTCATTGTTGAAAACATTTCAAGGAAAAAGTTTGCATTTCATTAAGGAATTTTATTCGCATTGGTGCATGTAGTTCATTGAAAAAGAAAAATCTGTTTCCCTTTCCTTTAAGTAGTTCTTCATTGAAATACAAATTTTCATTTGTGCATATAAATTTCTTTTGGGATTGGACTTGAGTCAAAACACCATCAAGTTTCATCTTGTTCCCTTTGAGTAAACAACAACCATTTAAAATCAAGCACAATTAAAGCAGTTAGAACATTTTTTGTTTGATAGAAAACCAACTATAGCTTAGGATCTAGGGCATTGGAATAGGTTTGGAGACTTAATTCTCCAAGGCCACAAAATGAAACTAGGACAATTAATGAGTGAAAATCCATCAGTAACAAAATTGGTTCTAGGAAAGATCGTCTCACATGCGAGTTAAGAACTAGGTAAAGCTAAGTAAGTGGTTGGGATATCCCCTCTCCATTTTCTTGGTGGGACTACTTCATGTATTAGGGTTTTCGAGACATGGGCGTCCCTAGATTAACTCCAACGTTCTTAGAATTTTGGGTGCCAGGAATTGACTTGGTATTCCCCACCCACACGATAGTCTTGACTGACAACTGTTCCACCCGACCACATTTTTGTGAAGTGGTAACCTTACTATATTGTCCTAGGTACCTACACAAGGGACTGCAAGGGGGAATTCTTGTGGTACTTGAGGAAAACGTTGAATCTCCAGTTCAAAAAACTAGGGAGGCTATTTTCCTGCCGGCTCTTACTTGCACCTTGGGGAGATGTTGTGTGATGGTTATCGCAACTTCTTCTCGTATATTCGCTGATGACTTGACATCCCATCTTAGAAATATCCTTAGATCCACTAGTTTTCTTGCTTGATATCTTAGATTTGGCTAGGTGTGTGCTCTATGTATTGGTTTCATAGTTGGCCATAAGATTATTTTTTTGATTTATTTAAGTCTTTTGTCTTATCTATTGTGGTTGACTTACCTTGTCATCATTCTACAAGAATTTCCAAAGACTCCTTGGCCTGATTCAAAACCTCATTGATTTGAAGATTTGATCCAATGATTATTCCACCCCAAATCTAGTCCTCTTGATCTTCCACTGGCATCCATACAAGTGAAACTCCAATTCTTAAACATGGATTCTAGAAGAGTTGCTATATCATATCCATGTCCCATAGTTTCCTATAGCAAAACCAAATTAGGCTAATTGACCTCGACCGATTGTTTGAGGGTGAGTTTTTTATGAGGGATCTCCATCCCTCTACAATTAAGAAGAGAAATTTCATGGGGGAACCCCTTCAGTGGAGGATGATGCTCTAAGCACCCCTTTGATGTAAAGCTTTCTACCTACGACAAGGTCCACACGTGCTTTCTTTTGTTCTTTATGCAGGAAGGATTTCCTTCCTCTTCCAGAGACTCCTACGGGAGGGAGGGGATTAAGATCAAGGCCCCACGAAAACTTGGAATGTGGAAGGGAGAGAGGGATGGATCTAATTCTATGTTGGTATGCAGTATGGTCCTCCTCTAAGTCCATCAAATCCAGTGATCTCTCAGATACCTCAGATATAGGCAAAGAGGAAGATAGGGAAAAAGTCGAGGGAAAGAGGTCGGTTACTCGGGGGGGGGGAACCAAAGCGGAGGGAAGATAACATACTGAATTTTTCATTTATAGAAGGAAATGATTTTAGAAATCCCAAACAATATTTTCCAAGGAGAGAGAGGGAGTTAATTAATGTATTGAAAGTGGGCCAAGGAATTTTAGTCTTCCCTGAATCTGGAAAGTGATCTAGCTGCAAATACTTGACTTGGATCCTATTTAGTTGGTCCCAAGCTCCCCGATATATTTCATCATCCTCGAGCATAGTAGTTTCCTTTGATCCAATGTTAATCACTTGATGGATCGGAACTTGAGAAGGACGTTGCAATCCCCCACTCCACCCAGGCTGAGTAGAGTGATCTTCACCTTGAGTTGTTGGTCATGTCTTTGAGGAGTACGTGAGGACATCCCCTATATTTCCTGATTTACCTTGAAGAGAAAGATTTCAATGACTCACGTGGTGGAATTTTCTACACCCGAAAGGAATCCCCTCAAATTCAAGTTTTTTCTTAAATGATTGTTCGCCAGATATGAAGTTTAGGTCCTCTAGAAAACCCTCTCTTAGATTAAGAGTTACTGAGATCCTAAAAATACCCATCTCCACAGAATATGTAAACGACATATCTGCTTCTATAAAAGAACCGAGCACATTTCCAATCTCGAAGAAACTTTTATTAGTCCAAAATTTCATAGGGAGGCCCATAAGCCTAACCCAGATAGGGACAATAATTACCCTCTCTTTGCTATCATAAAAAATGGGTGTCCAACATTTGAGGAGAATGGGAGACGAATCAATACACCATGGTTGTTTGAGGACCCAATACGCTTCTTATGGATTCCTAAATTTAAAATTGAACGAATCCTAGGTGAGGGTTTAGATAGTGGGAGCATGGCCAAGGGTTGTAGTCCAAGATCTTTAAAACCAATCCTTTAGAAACTTTGCATTGAAACACCTCCCCTAGACATACCCACCAAAATTGTATAAGTCATGTCCACTACCTCTAGCTTAGGAATTTCAATACCAAGGACCAAGTTTGTCTCCCCGTGGGACTTTATGCCCTTGAATCACCAACGTCTCAGAGAATTCTGACTGTATGGGGAGGGAACCTCCACATGTTCATGATAGACCACATTCATTTCTGACCCATGACTAGGATTAGCTAGGGATTTGCCACAAAGTACTCTTGGAAGAGGGGTTGAAGACACCAGAATAGAATCCGTGAGGGCCTTCAACCCAGGTGGAAACCCCTTTCCTTGAGATCAAGCTACAAACTACACCAGATGAGGAAATAAACATGAAGAATCACCTCCAACAAGGTCTGAAACCATGATAGATCCCAGGAAACCAAAATCAGGTCTCCTTGAGTCCCTGAGGAAATATGAGGTTGAGAATACCCCCCCCTCTAGCCAAGGATAAATTAGGTACGGATAAACACCCAAGGAATAAGATGAGGGCCTGAGGCAGGAGACACCCTCCTCAAGGGACATATGTATAGATCCACCAAGTCTTGGATCAAACTCCTCACCACTTCCATACATGACCATTAATCCAAGAGGACTTGAGAACGAGATATCGAAAGCTCGACCACCTGCTGAGCCTAGTGGGGATGTTCCCCAGGGAAGAAACCATGCCACCTGATCAAATTCAGGTCGAATTTTACTGAAAACTGGCATTTTCCATATTTTTTTCCCATCCAATGGATCTGATGAATAGTCCATGAGGACTCCACCATAATTGCACTCCACCTTAGATAACGTCATTGGTGAAACTTTAAAATTGCCTTCCATAGTGTCTGTCAACGTCTAGCATGGACCTGTACATAGTCGTGGAGGAAATTTTGAGCTAGGGTTTCCTCAGTGGCCATATACCCCATCACCCCTGACTTACCTTCCTCCCACTCATATATATATAACAATTGAAAGTTGACACATGTCATTTAAAATATTTTAACATCTAGTTAAGTAAAATAATTTTACATCAACTTTATAGAGAGAGAAATTGAAGGTAAAAAAAAATCTTATTCCGCACATAGATGCTTTCTACTTCTCCATATGAGGGAGATGTGTAATTACTTCAATGCTTAATATGGAGTTAACACATGTCATTTAAAAAAATATTAGTAACAAGTAAATATTTCAATATCAACTCTCTCTCTCTCTCTCTCTCTCTCTCTCTCTCTCT
>SNQJ01S0018532.1:229771-240879 GCA_010110895.2 Picea sitchensis
CACACATGGGATGAGAGCCTTCCCTATGTCCAACATAGCTACAATTGAGCCCTACATAGCTCAACTGGCCACAACCCCTTTCAGGTGGGGTTGGGATTCCAACCATTAGGTCCCATAGATGTTTCATTTCCCCTTGTAGTCACCTCGACCGACTCATCTCCTGCTCCAAATGAAGCTGAAAAAGACACCCAGTTCATTGAGCGAGTCCAACACATCTGCCAATAGGTTTAGGATATCCTACAAAAGTCCAATGAAAAGTACAAACAACGCCATGATCAACATCGGGTGCCACATAAGTTCTAGGTGGGCGACAAAGTTTGGTTGCACTTGCAGAAAGAACGCCTTACAGGAACCCATCAGAAGCTTCACCCACTCTATTGTGGGCCATACACTATCACCAAGGTTGTGGGGGATAATGCTTTTAAGCTCAACATTCCTCCTTTCCTTGGCCTACACCCAGTGTTCAACATGGATCTTCTTCGCCCTTATTTCCCACAATTATTGGACACCTCAGAAGTAGCAGAAAAGCTGACACCAACAGAGCTCAACCCCGACTACATACAACAGGCATCCAATGATCATATTGTGGACACATAGATCAAGGACACTTGACAACAAAGGATCAAACTTTATCGAGTCGTCAAAGCAGGGCAACTCCTGCACCAAGGCAAGTGGCTCACCCGAGGCCAAATTCATTAGACATTTCCTCATCTAATGGGGGACCTCAACGCAATGGAGACCATTGCTTCCTAACGAGGGAGGATTGATCCAGATGGATATCGGTGGCCACCCACCTTTTCCAATTGGCTGAAGATAGTTTTCTGACAATTTTGGCAATTTACTATTTTTAGCAGTTTTAACTTCTAAGGCCATTTTGAGGGCCTAAATGAAGGTTTTTCGGGATCAAGCTCCTCAATGATAGACATAGACATTATTGAGCCCCCAAAATGAATCCCATCAATGATACCTTTCCAACGGTCTATCACACGCCTAAAACGGAGATCGTATGCAAAAGTTACAACCCCGGGAAGTTGATGTACTAACTTACCCAAATGGGGCCCACATGACTCTTGGCGCTTCATCTCCTAGGGTTAGGTTTTTGGATGTCTAGGGTCTTTGGCATTTTTTTTTATTGTAAAAATGCCTTTAGAGCCTCATTGTAATGTTCTTCTTGCGAATGAGTGCAACCATCACATCTCTTCTCAGAGATAAGCTGCCACCATTCTAGCAAGCTTGTTTCCGCTGCATTTTACAGTTTCAACTTATTTCATTATTGAATAGAAAACTAGTTTTACTGTATCTCTGTTATTTTGTGCTAAGAATCTATTAATAATCTATATTCATTTCGTTCTTCTCATAAAATCTGGATCACTTCACTGGGGAATTCATTAATGTTTATCTAGTTTTTTCCTCAGTTTCTTTATATCTATTTTTTCATATCCTTGCCTGTTTAAGCCCCATTTTTTGTTTTCATTATGATAGTAAGTCTTTTCCGAGTCCATTTGAAATTTTTTCAGTCCTAGATATGATAGATATGACTTAGATCTATTTACTTTTTCACCTATATGGTCACAGTCGCGGGTTGCTTGTGAATACAAGGAGGCCTCATCAGTTATGGTCGCGGGTTTCTCCATTGTAGCACACAACCACCCAAAAACCACACTAAGCAGTGCAACTAGTGCTTGTGGTCACAAGTCTCTTCTCATGCAATGTGCGACCGATCACTCTATCTTAAATGACAAGGTGTGAATAGGAACTAAAAGGATTTTCCCTGAAGGGGCATCCTTCAAATCTAGCCTAGACATGTCCTTTGTTTTTTCTTACAGCCTTACAAATCCTTCCTAGATCTGTTCCAGTAGTCATTCCTCCAACTTCTTTTCAAGTCGTTTAAAATTATTTTTCTTTTGTGTGCCATTTGTTTGATTGATTCAAATCACTTCTTGTTTTTGTGGGTATGGTTTGGATTCATTAACCTCATTCCCTCTAACTTTTAGTGCTAGTGGTACCCTTGTAAGAGAGTCAATTTGATTTTAAAATATCTTTTGGGTTTTCCTTCAAGATTTGTTTTCATTGTTTAAACAAAGCAAACTCTCTTGATCTTCCATCTCATTTCCAGGTCTTCTTGGATTTTTCACTTCATTTGCAATACATCATTTCATATTGTTTATAATCTTTCCGATCTATTGTTGCCCATGTTTATTTATTTATTTGTGTGATGCAAACGACATAATTTTTCTTTTGATTTGCATAATATTTCAAAAACAAAACCCATAAAATGTTTCTTTTAAAGAGTTTTGCATTTCATTTTGAGAATAATTCAACTAAGAGTCTTTGGTTCATTAGTGGAATTGAAAGTTTCATTGCCGAAAACATTTCAAGGAAAAAGTTTGCATTTCATTAAGGAATTTTATTCGCATTGGTGCATGTAGTTCATTGAAAAAGAAAAATCTCTTTCCCTTTCCCTTAAGTAGTTCTTCATCGAAATAAAAATTTTCATTTGTGCATATAAATTTCTTTTGGGATTGTACTTGAGTCAAAACACCATCAAGTTTCATCTTGTTCCCTTTGAGTAAACAACAACCATTTAAAATCAAGCACAATTAAAGCAATTAGAACATTTTTTGTTTGATAGCAAACCAACTATAGCTTAGGATCTAGGGCATTGGAATAGGTTTGGAGACTTAATTCTCCAAGGCCACAAAATGAAACTAGGACAATTAATGAGTGAAAATCCATCAGTAACAAAATCGGTTCCAGGAAAGATCGCCTCACATGTGAGTTAAGCACTAGGTAAAGCTAAGTAAGTGGTTGAGATATCCCCTCTCCATTTTCTTGGTGGGACTACTTCATGTATTGGGGGTGTCGAGACATGGGCATCCCTAGATTAACTCCAATGTTCTCAGAATTTTGGGTGCCATGAATTGACTTGGTATTCCCCATCCACACGATAGTCTTGACTGACAACTATTCCACCTGACCACATTTTTGTGAAGTGGTAACCTTACTGTCTTGTCCTAGGTAACTACACAAGTGACTGGAAGGGGGAATTCTCTTGGTACCTGAGGCAGACGTTGAATCTCCAGTTCAACAAACTAGGGAGGGTATTTTCCTATGGGCTCTTACTTGCACCTTGGGGAGATGTTGTGTGATGGTTATCCTAACTTCTTCTCATATCTTTGCTGATGACTTGACATCCCATCTTAGAAAGATCCTTAGATCCACTAGTTTGCTTGCTTGATATCTCAGATTTGGCTAGGTGTGTGCTCTATGTATTGGTTTCATAGTTGGCCATAAGATTGTTTTTTTGATTTATTTATGTATTTTGTCTTATCTGTCGTGGTTGACTTACCCTGTCATCATTCTACAAGAATTTCCAGAGAAGCACTGGAAATATCCTATCAAGACAAATGACTGATTGTCTGATGACCGATCACTCGTCCTCGTCCTTGACTTGAGTTAGAAGTTTCCCCAATTTTTGTACGTAATCTACCCTGTAATCATTCTTGAACTACCGCTGGGTCATCCATACCCGATTAAGAAGACCTACAACCATTTGTCAGACAACATATGAGTTCGACATATGAAGACACCAATACTACCGATGTAGAAGATCCTGTAGTAGGAGATGATCCATCTGGAGCTATAACTATAAGCAAAGGTTATCTTAACCCTCCTTCCACTTCTCCTCTACTTGATTTGTTCTACCACCTCCTAGGGAAACTGTATAATCTTGATAGTGACCTTTTTTCAACATCAAATACACCCATGTTGAGTGGCAACGCTGCCTCTACCTATTTAATGTTTACTCCCATAATGTCTAACACACCAAGCGATATCCCAGTAAATCCACTTCCACTATCAACTAGTGTATTTGGGAATCCACTTCTATAATCACTTAGTGGAGTATGAAAACCACTTTTATTGTTATTAGGTGGAGCTGGAATTCTACCTTTACCATTAGTAGGTGGAGAGGGAACCCCACCTGCATCATCAACCACAACAACATGAAATCCACTCGTTACACCATCTCAAGCACCATTTTCTCTTTGGAGTCATCCCGTAATCCACCCAGTTTCATCCAATACCCAACCTAACATTCATCCAACCCCTACCTTTGGTTCACAACCCAATGTAGGAAAAAGTATTACGAATAATCCAGGGAGGGGTTTTATCTTCTCTTATGGAAACCCACCAACTGGCCAAAACACACCTAGTACTGGCTTCCCATTTGGATGGAATTGGAATAGTGGAATTAGTGATAATCAACCTGGTGGAAATCCCTTCCCCCAGGGAAACAATGTCCCTTGTGGTACTCTCTTTCCAGGGGCTGGCAATGTCCCTTGGGGTACTTCCAACGTTGGGGGAAAAAACACCCCTGGAAAGCCTCCTTTCCCTAGGGGTACTCCCAATGTTGGGGGAAACAATACCCCTAGAATCCCTCCTTTACTAGGAGGTGACAATCCCCTTGTTACAAAAAACCCCTCACTTTCTGGGAGCAACAATGCTCCCGATAACCTACCTTTTCTAGGGAACATCCCTGGAAATGTTTGTTTGTCTAGGGGCACCGATCCCCCAATCAATCCTCATCAGGGGAGTGCTTATATTCCAATGGGAAATCCTTACCAGGGAAGTGGCTACCTACATATAGGAAATTATTATCAAGGGGGTTATTTTCCTATCGCTAGTCAGTATATGGGAGGACCATATGATCCTTTTGATCTCAATATGCAATTACGTTTAGACCATAATCCATTTGTGAACACTCAATATCAATTTTTGGCTTCTCTAGAACTACCCGATTTATCTAGACTCGTGAATGATTCCATAGAGCACAATCCCACTTGACCTACTGTTCCAGTCAAAATTCTTGCAGAAATTCCAAAATTCAATGGCAAGACGAGAGAAGATCCTACTATGCACATTATGACTTATCATTTGTGGTGCATCTCCAACTCTTTTTTGGATGCCAACATATTTTTATGTATTTTCCCTCACACCTTAACTGGAAACGCCTCAAAGTGGTTCATTGAACTACCAACTTCTTCAATTAACAAATTTAATGCTCCAACGATAATTTTTTTGACCCATTTCCAATTTCCCATCCGATAGGAAACGAGAGAAGATATTCTGACCTCATTACGTCAAAACACCATCACACATATCTCAAACCACATTCACAAGTGGAGGCAGTGAAGGATACTCGTTAAATCCCCAATTCAGGATCAAATCTTAGTTGATTGGTTTACAAAATCATTATTTCCAACCATTGATAAAGATGTTTCCATGTCCGGAGCCATAACCGAGGAGAAGGATATTCGTCGTGCCTAACACTTAGATCTGATTTATTCACAGTCAGGTACATTATATGACCTCATTCCTCATGCTCCTTGACCATCGAATGCTACTCCTCGACCAAAACCTAGACCCCATACTGATGGTATGGTTGGTCTTGCCTCTTCCACTACAGTTGCCCAGTTGACTAGGCATCTTAGTCAATATACTATAGCTAACAATCTCACCTCTTCTGCGCCCACGATCAATTCAACTCTGACCCCTACTCAGACCTCCAAGGCCAACATTATGCAATCCACCTCATCGAAGAACCATCAATAATCCATAGGAAATAAAAAAAATAATAACGATAAGAAAAATAAGAATTCTTCTGAACAAACAAGCCAAAATACCCAAGATCCCAATGCTGGGGAAAAAAAAGAAGAAGGTAAAATATCCTTGTATGGTGTGTAAGGAGGACCAATTTACCAAATACTTCACTCGTCTTGTCAAGGTTCATCAATATCTCGAGAGAGGGGGATCTCCTTCCCAACCAATGACATTAACCAATCACCCCCCAACAAAAATAGATGGTTGCACAAGTTCATGCACCTCCATCCAGGGGTAATGCAGGGTCCTCAATTGCAAATATTATGATGGTTAAGTTCATAGTGGAATTATCCACCAAAGAAAATAACTATGACACTCTGAAGGGGTAACCTTCATCTGAGGATCCTCCATTGATTTTACCATCTAACTACCCTCTCACATTAGAGAAACCAACTTTTGAACTTGCAATTCTCCCTCCAAAAGGGGTACTTTGACAAACTATCCATAATATGAATGCCTGAAGAACTCAACATTATAGTATAGTGGAAGATATAACCCAGGCACCATGTGCCATGTCAACACTCGAAGTATTGCATAGCCATCCTTCACAATGGAAAGCCTTGTTATTAGCCATAGGGGGAATCGACCCTTTAGAGTCAAACATTATTTCCTTTGACATAGAATAGAGTGAGCCACATCTCTCACACCAACTAGCATTGCAAATCATAGTTGGCTGCCTTAACAAGAATATCTTTTGTGTAACAATGATTGACGAAGGAGAGACCACTTGCATTATGTATTTGTCATGTTGGAAATCCCTTGGTTCTCCTCAACTCAATACATCTCAAACCATCTTAAAATATTTTGACAGACATTATTTCAAACCCCAGAGAATTCTCACCTCTTTATCCATTAATCTTGGGGGAAAGACTATCTCTGTAGAAGTTGAAGTGGTCGATGCTACACTCGAGTATAATTTTCTCTTGGGTTTCACTTAGTTCTATGCAATGAAGGGTGTTGCATCCACTATCTTTCACATCATACATTTTCCCCATCAAGGAAAGATAATCATTATTGACCAACTTGATTATTGCACACTTGACTTGCAGGCTAATCCTAGCACCAAAGTGCCTTTTATAAGTGATTTTTTTTGGGGATACAAAAGTGTTGGTATATGTATATTCATAGATTCATATCTTATGGGGATATTCCCCCTTCCTGCACTCAAAACTACCCATATATCTCCTATGAACCTGATCACTTCTATCACCAGTATATCCCTTGGTTCTTATGATCCTTGGGTGCTCCTCCATCCTTCAGAACTAGATTCTTACAGAGCCACTATGACATTGTCACCAACTTAATTATCATATTCCATGATATAGTAAGTAGGAGAATCTACTGACCTTGATCGTAGTCTCCTACTGGATGAGGAACTAGATCAGTTCTCTTTACCTTACTGGGTTAACCTTCCATCCACTTCACATGACTTCCTAAATGATGTTGCACCTTCAGACGAGGCCATCATGAAAGTCATGACCTTAGGAGATATACCATGGGAATATTCACACCATCAATCATCTTTCCTTCCCACTCAGAAAAGAGTATAGGCACACATCCAAACCCTAGTTTCGATTGGCATCGGAGATCAACCCCAATTGCCCTCCACTTCAAAGTCCACTTTATATGAAGGAAACTTGGGTAACATTTTGGAAACCATGTAAATTGAAATTTAAGTCAAACCCGGGATCATAGAACACATCCAAATAGATTCATCTTGTGATACACAAGAAATTGAACATTATACTATTCTATTCAAAGAGTTATGCAATATTTTTCCCTAGTCTTACGAAGAAATTCCTAGAATAGACCCTCAAATTGTCATACATAAAATTAAGACTTAACTTGGAGCCCACCTTGTTTGACAAAGGCTCTGACCAATCCACCCTCAGAAAGTTGCAATCATCAAGGAGAAAGTTGAAAAAGTGTTGAATACTGTTTTTATTTATCCATTTCCCTTGACTGAATGGGTATCAAAAATTGTACCTGTTGCCAAAAAACAATGCACTATCTGTGTATGCATTGATTATAGGGATTTAAACAATTATTTTCCAATTTTTTTTTATCCCACCCCCTTTGTTGACCAAATTATCAATGATTCCACTGGATGTGAAGTTTTTTTGTTCATGGATGGATTCTGTGGCTATAATCAAATTGAGATCATCCCAGAAGATTAACAGAAAATGGCTTTCATTTTCCCTTGGGGAACTTTTGCATATCGAAAGTTACCTTTTGGTCTTAAAAATTCTAGTGAAACATTCCAATGGGCCATGTCTTATCCTTTACATGACATGAAGAATATTGTACAACCATATCAAGACGACCTTCCCACAAAATCCCGGAGGCACACAGAGCATCCAGATGATTTGAGACAAATTTTTTTACAGTGTCAGTATTACATCATTTGTCTGAACCCACACAAGTGCATTTTTGTTGTGGAATCCAGTTGTTTTCTAGGTTTCATCATGTCCAGGTTTGGGATCAGGTTTGATGCCTTGAAAGTACAAGAAATTCCGAAATTGCCTCCACCTCGCTCCATAGCCCAACTTCAAAGTTTGCATGGGAAATAAAACTTTTTACGACGTTTCATTGCCAACTATGCGGAAATCACAAAAGGTTTCATGTGATTACTTAATAAGGAAGTCCCATTTAATTGGGACGTTCAAGCTCAACATTCTTTCGATAGTTTAAAATGTGCCCTTACATCCACACCTTTATTGAGCCCTCCCAATTATAATCCATATTTCTTATTGTATATCGCTACTTCCAAAACTAGCATTGGCATGGTGCTTGTCAAAAGTGATGATGAACAAAGCAGACATGTAATTTATTACCTTAGTAAGGGTCTCGTAGGCACCGAACTTCGTTACACATATGTTGAGAAGTTGGAAATAGAAGTTGTTTTTGTTGTCCAACATTTTCGACGTTATATTCTCTTGTGAACCACCACTGTTATATCTGACACCAACCCAATTCAGTATATTCTGTCACGCCATATTCTTGGGGGAAGATACTCTAAATGGATTGTTATCCTACAAGAATTTGATCTTGAGTTTTCAACCACCAAGTCCAAAAATTCCTTGGCATTCAACGAATTGATGACCGACCTTCCTTGAGTCCATGATGAATCTGTGGTACAAGATTCATTACCTGACAAGTAATTGTTTCTGATCGACTCGTTTGATCCATGGTATGGCGATATGTTAATATATCTCCAAACCCAACGTTTTCGGTCAGAACCATCGAAAGATGACCACCGATGTATTCACCATCAATCCCATCACTATATTATTATAGGCGATGTTATTTATCGTCATGGGGTAGATATGGTTTTGCGTTGGAGTGTTATCCGTGACGAAGCCAAATGTATCCTTAATGACTGAGACTCTGGAGCATGTGGTGGCCATCATTTTGGGTTAGCCATTGCCCAAAACATTTTGTCCATTACATATTTTTGGCCCACAATATTTAAATATTGTATGAATGCGGTCCAAAAGTGCCACCTCTACCAATTTTTTTCCAAAAAAAGCACGCTCACTCTGCTCCCTTACATCATGTTGTCACAGTTGGTCCCTTTTGCCAAATGGGGGATAGATTTAACAACATGTAGAATTCCCTCCACTATCGACCATAATTACATTATTGTGGCTGTCGATTATTTTACCAAATGGGAAGAGGTTATGCCTACATTTTAAAATGACGCTAAGACTACAACACTTTTCATATTTAACCACATTATTTCCAGATTCAGTGTACCCAAATCAATTGTGACCGATCATGGATCTCACTTTTGTAACAATATGATGACCGAATTATACTCCTTATTTTATTTTGACTAGGACCACTCTTCTCCCTATTATCCCCAAGCTAATGGCCAAGTTGAGTCTATCAATCAAGTGCTTAAAATGATGCTTCGATAGATGGTAGGGAAACATAAGTCTAAATGGCACCTCATTCTTTTTTCGACATTATAGGCATACCGAACTTCTGTAAAAACTACCACTGGTTTTACACCTTTTCAACTCGTTTATGGGTTGGAGGCAATACTTCCCATTGAATGCAAAACACCCTCATTAAAATTATCTATTTAACTTCTCCTTGACACTTCCACCGAGGAAGAATGACTACTTTACTTGCCCAATCTCGATGAACGTCGTCGGGAAGCCACTATGGCTAATGATTCACACAAAAAATAAGTCAAAACCCAATACGATCAAGTTGTGCAACCTCAGGTTTTCTCAGAAGGTGATCTGGTTTTTGTTTATGACCAAGACCATGACAAGTTAGGCACATGAAATTTTGAACCATTATGGCATGGTACCTATGTAGTTAAATGCACACTTCTCAGGAAAATTGCTATGATGATATCTCATGATGATTCTATGTGTGTGATACAAATGAGATGATGGTTATTAAAGCTATAAATATCGGGAAGAAGGATGTTTTTATGGCACTAGAATCCTATGATTTCCACATGTTACAAATTTCTAGTGAAAATATGGAAGTGATTTGGCACTCCCCTTGTGCAAGAACACCTTGGAAAATGATGGATCGCCCAAGGGACTGTGTAGCAGTGAAGGGGATGCATATGCCTAGAGGATGAGGATGGAAAGGGAGAGGGAACTCAAGAATGCATATGGCATGGTGGTTGGAATCATGAGGGTGTGTTAGAAAAGGAAAATGAGCTAAATTATTGCCGTGGATACTTGTGAAATAGAGAAACAACCATATGAACAAGTGATCATATTTACTACGTTAATTATGCTGAAAGAATTGTGTTAATATGTTGTTCAGGAGGAATCATTGAAACTATTTGAAATTTGGAGATTTTGTTATCACAGTTGGAGTTCCTAGAGTCACAACTCAGAGAATTCGTGTTTGACCTTGTGCTGGAACCTTGGAAGGGAAGTGGAACAACCTGAGGGACTGTGGTGCAGAGAAGGGGGTACACTTCCTTGGGTTGTGCAGGTTGAGGGGAACGATAGTTTGTTGGCTGGAGTTGTTGTGGGAATTTACAAAGTATGAAGGATATTGCAGCTAAAGCTAGAGGAAATCGGTGCAAGCCACAAAGAATGAGAGATCGTTGGTTCAAAATGCTGCTAGAACGATGAATTGTGAAATTATCTTGCACGCTTTTTTCCAGGGAGCCTACATATCTATGGTTTTTGGGTTAGAGTGCCTATGCATATATATGTTTTTGGGATAGGGTGCCTATGTNTTGGCTGGAGTTGTTGTGGGAATTTACAAAGTATGAAGGATATTGCAGCTAAAGCTAGAGGAAATCGGTGCAAGCCACAAAGAATGAGAGATCGTTGGTTCAAAATGCTGCTAGAACGATGAATTGTGAAATTATCTTGCACGTTTTTTTCCAGGGAGCCTACATATCTATGGTTTTTGGGTTAGAGTGCCTATGTATATATATGTTTTTGGGACAGGGTGCCTATGTC
>SNQJ01S0018533.1:16948-29038 GCA_010110895.2 Picea sitchensis
GGAAACTCCTCCTTCGAACCGGAATTCTGCAGGGCCCCCGACGCCATTCCTCTGAGATCACTATTACAGCGAGCACTCGGCTCAGCGATGGTAGCAAGGCGCTCCATTCTTTCTGCCCTGGCTCTCTGTCTTAAAATGGACGTCGCTAGAGCTAAGGCCCGCTCCAGCTGATCCTTGCGGCGCCTCTGCGCCTTTTGAGCCTCCCATGCTGCGCCACGGTGGGGTGTTCCTCGCTTCCTTGCCATGAGAAAGGAGCAGGGAAATTGCGGATTGATCGTGTTCTGTATCGAGGCGGTCGGAGAGAGAGACACAAACAGAAAAGCTTGACCGCCCCCAAACACAAGCAGAATGCAGAGCTGCACTGGAACGACACTGCATAAACTGGATGAAAGTAATATTGGGCTGCTCTAGAGAGTCCAGACAGAGCTCGGAGCCGAGGTAAAAACCGAATAAATGAGAGCCGAAACCATCCTCCCACCTTTAGCCTTTGCCGACCCGGAACCACTGCGATCGTAAATGCTCGCGCGAGGGAGAAGTCTCTCTGTTCTGCCCCTGCATCTATGGCCGTCCTTCATGGTAAAGACTGGCTCGTGGGTGGCGGTTGATGGCATTTATGCCATGGCTTGGTGCGAGTCCACCTGTGGCCTCTAGACTACATGTCACCCCATCCAGGGGGGATAAGGGGCATTAACTACAAAAGGATAAGATAATTAATAAATGGATAAGGAAAGTAATGAAGTAGGGGGAAGTCGGTGAAGGGGAAATATGACAGGGAGAGCCTTACGGTGGAAGGCATTATTTTACGAAGGAGGCATTACCATTTCTATGGGGGGATTGCATAGAGGAGAGTTTAGTTCTGTAGTCGGATTGGATCAGCACAGGCACCGGTTTGCTGGAGGTTTTGGGCACGGGGGCCAGGATATCCATATGATATCCTGGATCTAGGAAGTTGTCCTAGTTGGCAGGGTGGAACAAGGTTTGGGCAGTGTTTACACAGTTCAACAAAGGTTAACAGGACAAGCGGACAAACAGAGGGTTAGCATCAGACCCAGGTATTTAAAATTATGTATTTGTTTTTATTCTGTTATAAAATTTTATTATTCATTGATCAATTTAAAATGCGTATGTGCTCAATTAAAAGGAATTATTGAATTTATCTGAATCAAGTAGATATTACTGTCAAGTAGATATTACTGTTACAGTTTATGTAATTAAGGGATGTTAAATTCATATGGCCACTACACATGGTATCAGAGTACCTCGTTCACACTCTGGAGCCTTAAGGGCCAAATTCCCAGCTTCGCCTAACCTTCAAACCAAAAGCACTATTATTTTGATTATATATAAACAAAAATAAATATAAAATAAATACATATTGAAAATGTAAAAACAAATTTACCAAAGTAAAACAAGTGAAATATGAATACAACTGGGGTTGTTACACAATCGAGCATCCTGTGGTCGTTTTTTTTTGTCTGCATCATTATCTTTACTAGAATATTCTTGGACAATGACAGAATGTACTCTAAGAATACCATCCTGAGCAGGACATACAGGTTCATTCTCATTGTCATCATCATCATCCTTCTCCTTGTCCTTGCTTAACGGTGAGCTGAAGATTACTATCACGCGCTCATGAACGCCTGGAACAACATCAACAACTCTGATCTTCGAATGTGTTTCTTGTCTCATAGACTTTATTACTTTGCCCCCCTTTCCTATAACACTCCCTATCACATTACTAGGGCACAATACCCGATACACAGTACTGTCAGCACCAGGCATAGTTTGTTCTCAACCAGTGCCAGAGTTCCGCCTCTTATTTCTATCATTATTCTCCGCAAGGTCGTGTTTTGTACATGTTCTCTTTCCAAAGTACAACCCGGCCATGGTAGACAATCCTTTCATATTTAAGATCTCTTAGTATTTTAAGGGAAAAAACCTATAACAAAACAGAAAAGCCAAAGCGAGCCATAAACTTTCAATTCGGTGTCCAAATAACTACAACATGCACCAACTAGCTAAGAAAGCAAAGCTTCAATCATTTAAAGGTTTTTTTTTTAAATAAAAACCCTAGTACAAATTTTTTTACAGAACATTTCCTAACTAGAACATTCAAATATGATTGACAATCTCTAGTCGAAGACAAAATGCTAGAAATAAACAACCGTAGCTCCCAGTAAGAAAGAAAACCCTAAAAACCATAAATATAGACGAGGACAAATTACTGGGAGAAAAACAGTAAGGTATAATCCTCCTAATGCAACAGAGAAAAAAAAAATGGCACACAACGCAGGTGCTGCTTCTGCGACTAATATAATTCAGAAGAAACAACCACACACCCAGAAGAACAGGGAAAATAACTTTTGAAATACTCTCGTAAAAAAACTCAGAGAGGAAATACAAAGCTAGAAATGGAAGAAAAATGTATATAATAAATACGAAAGAAAACCGAAGCCATGGCATAAATACATACCTGGGAATGATAGGCAAGCTATCGAATAAGGCTAGAAGAAAAATCTCTTCAGTGTCTGTGGGCTTAAACCCTATCCGCCTTCTTGACTCTCCTTGGTCGTTCAACCGATACAATAAATCACAGCCTTCGAGTATCAATCGAAACAGTTTACAGAGCTCCTAGGGTACTAATTTGCCTTTTTTTTTTATGCCATGCGTTAGGGCTTGCTAAGGATGACCAATTTCTTCAATTCGAAACACGATTTCCATGGCACCTCACAGTCTCCTGAAACAGACCGCATCAAGAACTCTTTTCTCGCACAGGTACGGAGAAGGAGGATCCTCGCGGTGTGAAAGAATCTGGACGGACGGACAAATGAACGGGCAAATAATGAGCATTACTTCCAAGACCGCATAGATGTCGGTAGGACGTTAGGACCCGAAAGGATGGAGAGGAGAAGGGAATCTGGGATGCCAAAAGTTCATTAATAACACAGGCACCATATTTCAATGGAAGCACAATAATAAAAACATAAAAAAATACCATGTAACACCCAACACATCAAGTGCCCAAATCAGGCAACAAGGAGGGAGGAGCCCACGAGGGGCATAGTATGCACTACGCGGCCTACAAAACAAAAAAAAAAGAACCCAAAACACGCGCAGGTATGAATATATGTGTATAGAGGAGAAGCCCATGGGTTTGACCCTGGGACTCCCACACCCATAGCAACTACAACTACAAACGCGCCACCGCCAAGCAACTACAACAACCAGCGGCCAGTACCAGCACTGCTCTTGAACACAATGATCTTCCCATATGGTGACTGCAACCGGAATAGTGCAGTAGAGTATAACTAAGCTAGGGTGAGAATGCACCCACCAAAACTTAGATATTAATGGGTTAAGTAGGGATGGTATGATGAAGAAGAGATGCAGAGTGAGCCTGCCGAGGGAGAGAGCATAATGGAGAGGCGGTCAAATGATAGGATTAAGGAAGGGTTGGGCGCGTGGAGTTAGGTTGAGAAAAAGAGCTGGCAGGTGTAGGCTTTTAGGGTTAGGTATGAAGAACAAGCGGGAAGGAGGGGGCACGTGGGCCTCATGCGAGGACCCACTGCTTGACTCTAGATTTTTTTTAATTCATTTATTATTTAATTTTTTTTTTTATCTTTCCTTATTTTATGTTTAACTTAGGTTAAATATTAAATATCAAATATTAATGTTTAATTTATATTAAATATTAAATATTAGAAATTTTAATGCTTAATTTAGATTAAATATTAAATATTAAAATATTAATGTTTAATTTAGGTTAAACATTAATTATATAATAACAATAGTATTTAAATCTAAATACATTTACTAGTGATAATTAATCAATCAATTAAATGAGAATAATTAGGAAGATTAATTAATTGAAGTGGTTAATTGAATTAAGGATTAGCTAGGTGATAAGTAAGTAAATTAAATAAAGTAGGTTTTATTTCAAATTAGGGATTTAAAATTAAATAAATTAATTTAAATTCATTGTATAAAAAAAAATTTAAAAGGGGGAGTGATATGGAGGCCCATGGGTTTTGAATCCAAGACCACCCACCAAGCAATGCGCCTTAAGAAGAGAAATAACACCAACGCACCACATATATCACTTTTACAAATAAATTCGCATATAAATAGTTTAATTATCAATAATAGCAAGGTACTAGCCTGAAGGATAATCTCTGATTATCCAAGCGTCAGACTCATGAGACCTTACCCACAATTCGTTGAGCCGAGCGCCAAGTCCCTCCACTCCATTCCACCAGTCAAAGTCAACGCTAAATCTCAATGTAGCAATCGACAACGCCAACACTACGCGCCAAGGAAAATCTCTCGAGTCAAGCGTCGGAGGATATTTAGTTATAAGAAAAAAGTTAAAAGGGATTAGACTAGGACAAGTGGGAAGGAGGTGGCATATGCACTAGGAGAGTAAGCATAGGAAGTGGCGAGTATGGCACAAGGCTAGTGTAGCTACAGGGCAGGGCACCAAAAGTTTTTTTTTCTTCCTAGGGGCGAAGAAATCAAGCTTAGACGCTTAATCCTAACCCTAACCTAGCCAATCCCCTAAAGGAGTAATTTCTGTTTATAGACAAGTAAAGAAAACTTATGCCTAACCCTATTTCTAGTTTGAGTAGCACCAATTTGAAACATTCTCGAACTCACCCTGAAAACTTGGGTTGATGTAGGTTAAATCATACAGGATGGTCAGGACTCGAGGGAGTCGAGGCAGGGGAGAGTCGTCGCAAGCACCACCAACACCGCCAGCACCACCACCACTATCGCCCGAACTAGCTCTCATATTGTGCTCGTTGGAAGCCATTAATGAGACTTTAAAGGGGCGACAACCAGCAGGGAATGAAGTGGAACCCCCACTGTCTGGAATGGGTAATCCAGAAGAATCAAGCGATTCAGGGGGAGGACCTCCACCTGAAGACATCACGCGAGAATTGCAGAAGATCAAACTTCCATAGTTTGTCAGGGGTGGCGCCAATGAACGCACGGAATCGTGGTTGGAAGGCAAGACAAGGTGTTTTGCCTTAAGGGACTATGCGTCCAACTCAAAGGCAAAGATCACCATTTTTTAGTTAAGAGACAATGCCTTGAATTGGTGGGGCAACCTGGAAAGACAACTGCACCTTACCCCAGACACAGTATCTTGGAAACTTTTTGAGGAGAGGTTCCGAAGGAAATATCTACCAGCATACTACGAGCAACAACAGGTAGGGGAATTTAATGCCTTAGTACAGGGAAACAAAACTGTAGAAGAATATGAGATCAGATTTATGGAACTGGTCAAATATGTTTCGTATATGGATAATGATCAACGACAAGCAGAGCGCTTCGTCTATAGATTAAAACCTAAGATAAGAGATATGGTGTGGATGTGGAAGCCATCTTCAGTAGCGGAGGTGGTGCAAAATGCGCGTTATGTGGAAGAACACATGAACTTAACTGGGGGTACAAGATCGACATTTCCGCATCGTCCTGGATTTGTAGGGAAGGCCCCCAGGACATTTCCTAGGGGAGGGGGCTCAAGGCCATCGCCATATGGTAAAAAAGTCGCGCCAAGGACAGTAGCTATAGGGATTTCAATGGCAGTGAGTGCAGCATCTCGTTCATCGCCAACGGCGCAGACAGGTCCACGACCATCTCAGGGAACAACGAGTAGGGGCAGGGGTTCCAGGGGAAGGAACTCATTTCAGAGACAGTCACATAACAGTGCACAGGTTCAATCTTGTGTTACCTGTTGGGGGTGTGGAGGACCCCATTACCAACGTGACTACCCAGAGTTACAATCAGGGTTTGTGCATAGAGAAGGAAAGACACCAATGGGAAGAGCAAGTAGAAGCCACCAGATTTACGCAGCGGTTAATAATCGCCAGGAAGAACATCAATCCACGGTGGTGGAGTCACCAGGTACGCTAAATCATATCAATGTTAAGATTTTGTTTGATTCTGGTGCGATAGATAGTTTCATTTAACCATCTGCATTAGAAAAGAGTGTGTTGGCAGCCTATGAGCACAATGACTTTAAACAAGTCGAGATGGCTTCAGGGAAAAAACAAGCGGTAGGACCTAGCATCGATAATTGTATAGTAGACCTAGGAGTTTGTACTACTAGGTTGAAGGTATACATCACTGATCTCAGGGCATATGACCTAATCATTGGAATGGATTGGTTAGCAGCTCACCGAGCTTTGGTAGATTGTTTCACAAAGAGGGTGCTTTGTGTCGATGATGAAGGAAGACCAGTGGAAATCCAAGGTGTACAAAGAAAAGTGTCGTTACACTTTATATCAACTATGAATGTTAATCAATGCTTGAGGCAAGGGTGCTGATTTTATGTAGTGGAAGTAGTGAATGAAAGGAAGGGACCTTCATTGGATCAGTACCCGGTATTGTCGGAATTTCAGGATGTTTTTCCGAACGAGTTACCAGGGTTACCTCCTGAGAGGGAGGTTGATTTTACTATTGAGCTAAAACCCAGTGCATAACCAATATCTAAAACTCTGTATTAGATGACAGTGCCAGAACTTTGTGAGTTTCAAATGCAGTTGAAAGAGTTACTGGACTTAGGGATAATAAGGCCTAGTGTTTCACCCTAGGGCACACCGATAATTTTTGTAAAGAAGAAGGATGGATCCTTACGACTGTGTATAGACTACAGGGACTTGAAATGTGCTACAGTGAAAAATAGGTATCCGATGTCACACATAGATGACCTCTTCGATCTGATGAAAGGAGCAACGGTATTCTCAAAGATTGATTTGCAATCAGGGTATCATCAGTTAAGGATTAAGGAAGGTGATATCCCAAAAACTGCCTTTCGAACTCAGTTTGGACATTACGAGTTTGTTGAGTACCTTTCAGATTGACCAATGCGCCAATAGTATTCATGAGCCTCATGAACGGTGTATTCCGGAAGTACTTAGACCGTTTTGTACAAGTCTTTCTAGATGACATCCTCATCTATTCCAAGAATGAAAGAGAACATGAGGAACACTTGCGAATAGTGTTGTCCTGCCTTAGAGAGAACAAATTGTATGGGAAGTTGTCGAAGTGTTCCTTCTTCCAGAAAGAGATCCACTATTTGGGTCATATCATTTCCAGTGAAGGAATCTTTGTGGACCCATAAAAGGTGGACAAGTTTGGAGATCCATGAGGTATATGCGATAGGGTAAATGAATCCAGTTGCGCATAATTTGTTGATCTCGGCTTTGATGGTCGTTTCTTTGGATGGGTGTAGCGGTCGTTGTTTTTGGCGAAATGGTGTGATATTAGGCCAGGTGTCTATACGATGTTCAACGATAGAGAGATCAAGGCTAGAAATCTCTATGTATGACCAAGAAAAAATATCCTGGTACTCTTGGAAGAGGGCTTTGTAGGCGGTGACTTCTTCAGGAGTGCATGCGGCGCCGATGGTAATTTCCTCTATGACTCCATTTTTTATGGAAATGTTGATTTTGATGGTAGGGGAAATGTTGGCCATATTGCTTTCTTCAAAAGAATCTGGGGTAGGGATGGGGTTGTTGAACCAGTTAATGTGCCCGACTGGGATAAAATCCTTGGTTTCCAATGTGTAAATGGGGTGTTGGTCAGGAGGCGTAAATGCTTCCTATGACAAGAAGAGTGCTATGTGATGTAGTGCATCCCATGGGTGGTCAGGGGTGGTTAATTCCTTGAGTATGTCCTCATCACAGTGGAATTGACGGGAATACAAGGGATCTAAAAGAGGGATATCGGTGATTGTTACCATGTTCTTATCTTCTAGTGGTGAAGAAGCAGGAGGGTTGGCGCAATGAGATTGCGTTAGTTCGCTTGTCATAAACCAAATATCGATATAGTGAGGGTTATAAATGGTATCTGGGCATAAAATTTACGTAGGGAAATGTACGGGATAATTGGGGGGATTTGGGGGTAAATTCCCATATAAATAATCCAAGAACCATGGAGGAATGGGGAGTGTTTCTGGCTCAGGAGAAACAATATAAAGAATATATGGTGATGAGATAGTGCTAGCCATCCCTTCTGTAGGGCGTGTAGGAGTTTGAATAAGGGTCGCTTGGCGTTGCCTATATTCAACGATCATAGGACATTGATATGTGAAATGATCTAGTGATTCACAAAGAGAGCAAGGGCATATCATATGTTCGTTGACTGAGGTTGTGACATAATGGATGTCGGTGACAGTAATTGGGGTGGGTTTGTGTTGAAATATTTGTCGTACAACTATTAGTTTCTGGTGAAATTGAGGTAACGCTAGATAGTGGTGTGTAATGGCCATATTATGAACATATGGTGCATGTGAATTTGGTTCGCAGTCCTTTGTTACTGAGATTCTGGGAGATAACGGAAATACTGGAGGAAGTGATGGGTGGCAATGGGATTTGGATGAGATTGTGTAACTCGGAGAGAGATGGGAATTTATTGGTGGGGTGTTTGTCTTTATTGCATAGCATGCAAGGAGGTTGGATGTGTGGGGGAAGTGGAGCGGTGGGCTCCTTCCTCTTTCGTCTGTCCACAGCTATAGCAGGGGGGTTAGTGGGTGAGGGTGTAGGGGGTACGGGGGGAGCGAGTATGGGAATATACATTGGGATTTCTTCAGTTTTGGGTGGGAGGGATGGTTGAGGAACCATCTCTAGTGGATGTAAATACCAAACTCGGATTTCCAGCACCATATTAGGGAGGGTAAGTGTGCCAGGGACTTGAAAAGCCTGTACACCTGGTGGGGGGTAAAAGAAAGAGATTTGAGTAATGGCCTAGGGAATTTTCTCCCAAAGTGGGATGTGGCCTTGGGGTGAGGTGAAATCGTGGACTAGTGGAGTCGACGAGTTCGCAGGGGGTTCTTGAGGGAGGAGCTCTACGACTAGTGGGACGCCATATGTAATAGAAGCCTCATTGAGAGGTCGGTTATCCTGAATGTTAGTCCTATTGGATGACATGACACATACTTGATTGGAAGGATGGATGAGTGGTGGTGCACCATGGTAAGTTCCTAACAATGATGGGTCTTTGAAAATGCTGGGTCCCATATCGATGAGTGGGTACATCTCAGGATTAGTGTGGATGTAAGGGAAAATGTTATCGATGGTGGCAGAAGGGTTAGGCTCATAATGTGAGACTTGATCAATGGTAATGATCTTTCCATTATGGGAGAACATCATGGTTCAAAAGATGGAAGAGGTGATTGGCTTCATAGCATACATGTAGCTACGACCGAACAAGATATTGTAATCGAGTGGGTCATCAATAACTTCAATGTTAATGGGAATGGTTTTGCCCCCGAGTTCTATAGGGACATTTTGGAAGAGCCCTTCGGGAGAATATGGTCGTCCATCATAAGCTCTTAAAGTAATGGCAGATGGTATGAGTTTGGGGGAACCAAGTTTCTGCCATATAGTGTTGGACATGATGCATGTGGATGTGCCTTCATCGATGATGCATCGATGGACTGTAATGTTCCTAATTTTTACTGGGATTTGAAAAGGGATGAGAGTGCGGAGATGAGGTTCTCTACTGTCGAGATCAAATGTGATCAGTTGAGTATCGGTTGGGTCAACTGCCCCCAAGGCGGAAAGTAATGATTTCCACTGAGTGGGACAAGTTTGAAGTACTTCTAAGACAAGCATGGCAGACGAGGATTGTGCCAAGTCATCGACCAAACTGTAGTTATGAGCCGCCCTAGCCTGAGGGTTGTGGACATTCCTGCACAATGGGATGTGAGCGATGTGAAGAGGTGAATCCATGTTAGGGTGAGGGATCAATAACGGGGGTATCGTCGGTGATGGAATTGTTTCTGGTGGAATGGGAAGAGGCTCTCTTATCACCTAAACTAGCACAATCAAAATTGTCATTTTTAGGTTATAGAGAGAACTCCAAAAAATTATTTCTAAATTTTTATAGGCTTGTTAGAGAGCCTATTTTTTGTAAATAAACTTGAAATAAACATCGGAATTGATTTTCTTTACAAAAAGGGTGAATTACAGGTTTCAGTGGTTTAGTCAAACCTATGAAGAGTTCATTAACCATCAAAAGCAGATCTTTCGGTGGTTAACAGGCGAAATTCAGGGCTAGTTAACCACCGAAAGCGCAGGTTTTCCAGAAATAAACTACCTTGGGAAAAATCAATTTTATCAGTCATGGAAAGGTCGTTTAACATGTTCAAATAGTCTATTGACAACTAGACATCCTAATATTTCCAATGGTACTTTTAGATATGAATTTGGAGCTTGGTAAGGTAGTCAAAAAATACCTGTAAGATGAGGAAGAGTGTAAAGCCCGAAAATGTCAAAGCCCACATTTTTGCATGATCCAGATGTCATTTGGCATAATGATGGAATGCTAACCACCAAAATTTAAGACAATTGGTGATGTAAGGTGGTATTATGACTTCTGGTCAAGGTTTGATGCTCTATGGTACTTGCAAACCTCCATTTGTCATTTCGACTTGAAACCATGGCATACATAGAAATCTATGAAGTGATTGTTTCGTCTAACTGTTTGATGATTCACATGGCCCTCATAACTTCAAGTACTGAGAGATATATTCATGATTATTCCCAATTTAATTATGATTTGAAATCCATTGTTTTAGCAATCAAGTTCGAAGTCTTATTTATGTTCATTATATGAAATCCCTTTGATTTCGTTATCAAACACGAGTCTGCAGTCATTATCATTATACCATATGAAGGTCGAGTTTTCTATTATGCATATTACAACTCCATCTGTCATCCAAATTCCACAGAAGCCTGAGTCTTCTTTGTTTCATTAAGTCTGAGTTTTCAGCTATAATCAAGCCTGAGTTTCTGGTTATGACTTGTTAAGGATTTGGTCTATCTCATATAACCCAAGTCATCCCTATTTTGTGCCTTTCAATTTGACATACATCCATTGTTTCCTCCTGATTTTAGGTGTATTGTCTCCCCAAATCCCAGGTTTTTTCTAATTTCCAGGAATAGGAACAGACAAATCTACAGGGTGAGGAACCAATTGATCAAGTTGCTGATGATTACCCTAATCTGCCAACTACTACTCCTCTAGAGGAATATAGCAAACTTTTGGCTGAAGCATCTGCTAGTAGACCAACACCAACCAAATCACAGAAGATAAACCAATTACTGAAGAAGGTTTATGAGTTAGAATACTCTAAGAAACAAATCAAGAAGAAGAATGCACAATTAATTGATAGAAATTTGGAATTATATGACACTAGTCAAGATGTCAGGGATAAACATGACAAGACTCTGGATAGGAACAAACTGTTGATGAAGGAGAACACCAGGCTGTACAGACATCTTAGACTCCTAAAGCTCAAGATGAAAGAAATTCAAACTCCAACTCCCAAGCACTTAGGGTTAGAAACCCTAGCAGAATTGGCCACTTCTTTAGAGAAGGAAATAAAGCTTCCTACACAACAAACTGAAGTTTCCAGCCCTGTATAAGGAGGAGAAGCATCACCAAGCAACCTTGATCACTCACAGAAGTAGCAGGGTAATTTATTTTTGCAATTTTGAACATTTTCAGAAAGTTACAGGTTTCGGTGGTTAACAGGCCCAGATTTTGCCTCTCTTAACCACCGAAAGTAGAGCTTTTTGGTGGTTAAATAGGCCCAGATTTTTATCTCTTAACCACTGAAACTTGTTACATGGCAGCAAGGTCATATTTTTGCCCAGATTTGACTTTTTCTAAACCAAATATTTCGAGGTTGGTTTCTAAAGATTCATAATAATTAAATACATCAGATTTAAGGTTTTATCTTGATGTATTTAATGTTTAAGAAGGTGGAAAAGTGAAAAAAGTCACCTAGTTCATGAGCAAAAAACTTTTATTTTTGCCAAAGGTGGCAAATTCGAATTTCCTATGAAGATTCATCAGCCTTGGAAGGTTTTCTACATCTGTCAAAGACTTTGGAGGATATGAAGGCTATCAATATAGAGTTTGACTCCTTAGATAGGATCTTTTCCTAGTTTGTTTTGACTTTCCATTTTTAGTATTCTAGATCCATTTTTATAGGATCTCATCCTACACTTGTTGTATCTATTTTGATTTGACTATTTTTAGCAAATCTGATCCATCTTTCAAGGATCTAGATTT
>SNQJ01S0018533.1:29088-57297 GCA_010110895.2 Picea sitchensis
TTGACTTTCCATTTTTAGTATTCTAGATCCATTTTTATAGGATCTCATCCTACACTTGTTGTATCTATTTTGATTTGACTATTTTTAGCAAATCTGATCCATCTTTCAAGGATCTAGATTTCATCCTATAAGGCTATAAAGACAAAGAAATTTGGAGCACCAAAGGGTTCGATTTTGAGTCCTATATTCTATTGTTTTTGTATGAAAGACATTTTCTTTAATATATCAAGCCTACAAGCTTCTTTCATTTGTTGTTGTCAGACCCTCCTTCATCTTTGTCTATGCATATGAGTTGAATTCATTCTTTGTCTCTATTTAATGGTCCTATGGTAAATGTCATCTTACTTTTGACTGTTAAGAAAGAATCATAAGCATCTTTGGTTGGTTTGTTGACCCATCATATATATGGTTTATGTATGTTTTGGTTAACCGATTGGTTTTCTTATCCATTTGTTATACAAACCTATCTGATAATAGCTTTTGAAGGCCTTGTGTGCATGAATATAGTTAGACTGTCTTGAAGATACAATCCAGAGATTAAATATTCATCTTGATCCAAACCTACAACTATTATTGAGAGAATAATTTCCAAAAAGATTAAGTTAACAGGCATCTTTGACATACAGCCTAGGAGAGTTTCCTGGAGTGATAAAAAATTGGCGCCTCTACCGGGGAGAGGAGATTAAAGATTATATTCCTTGGGAGATGACAAGATCCAAATTTGATCATAGAGAAAGCCTGGACATATATTCGGTTGTAATCATCTATCTGGCGACTCCATGAAGGACAGACTCAGTGGAGACTGCACAAAATTCAGATGTCAAAAGTGTTTTCTGCTCTTTTGGCTTGGAGGTTTGCACCTCTCAATTTTTCTTCATTTCTTGGTTTCCCACATCCAATACCTAATATGTCGGAATGGGGAGATTTTGTGCATATCTTCAAAGAGAGCAAAGAAGACAATCATGCAAAACACCTCCTCAAGTTTCATGAGTGCATGGATCTATTAGATCTACAACATGAAGATGTTTGTATGAAGATGTTCATGTTTTCATTGTATGGTGATGCACGTTAGTGGTATTTTTCTTTACCTCCTTCCAGTATTTCATCATTGAAGGATTTTCACAAAGAATTCACTGAACATTGCAAAAGGTATTTTTCAGATGAGTTTGCATTTGATAATTGTTGTGATGAATATGAATTACATTGTAAGTTTGAAGATGTAAATATAGAAAGAGATCCCCCTCATAATATGACACAACCCTTTAATGATCTTCAAGATGTTGTGTTTTCCCATCAACATGAACTACAAATGGATAATAAAGAAACTGAATGCTCTCTTACCATCCTTAAGTCTGATTGTTATGAATTCGAAGAGTTGGTTCCTTTAGCTACTCAAAGAGATGATCATAAATGTATACATGATGTGGTTAATGATATATTTGAAAAGTATGTTGCAATAGGGGACATCTATCATTGTAACCAAGATATTGGTGATCTTTGAGAAGACAACCATAGCATTGATGATTTTGAAAATGTATCAAATGCATCTATTGATTTAGGTTGTCATGAAGATAAGATTGTCCCCTTTGAAAACCCCAAAGATGATTATCAGATTGACACATTAGTAGGTGACAGTCTCAGATCTGCAATAGATTCTAAAGGCATCCATCAACTTTCTGATTTGCAGACCAAGGCAGTTTTCAGCAGATATGAGGAGGAAGGTGAAGAACATAATTTTTTTTATCAGCAATTGAGTTTGTATTTTCATTTGACAGAGGAAGAACAATCCACATTCAGTATTGATATTAGTGAAGAAAACAAGCAGTAGGAATCCAGTTCTCAGTTGGGATAGCAAGAAGAATTCCAAGGAAGACATCTATATACAAATGGAGAGCCAGTCATGGAAGGGCAATCATTTTTCATGAATCAGAATGTTCTTGATCTTGATTTTAGAGACCCGGTGGACGAGTTGATAGAATTACTTATTTCAGACCCTATGAAAGTTCTAGATTTCATTCATTCATCAATTTCCATGGGTGAGTATGAATTTCTGATAGCTTATTTACTACTGTTGATATGTTTTGGTTATTTTCTATTAAGCAGTGATAGAGATAAAGTCATCACGCTTTTGAACTTGCTCGAATGGCTGTTATGGAAATTTGCATTTACCTAACCAAATTTTAGATTTGGTTACATTAGGGATAGGAAGAAGAATAAGTTATTTTTATGAGCACTTAGATTGTTTTAAGTTATTGGTTGAATAAGAAAAACATGCTACAGGTTGTCCGAAGATAAGTTGCTTAGTCCAGATGACTCCATAGCCCAATGGACTGACACAATACAAATTGTAAATGATTGTTGAGCAGAATTTTTATGTATAATCGATAGGCGCGAGTCTTCTTGTTCTTGGAACCTCACTGGTAGGATTCCATCCCCGAGTAGGAGCCAGTTGTTATCACCTAAACTAGCACAGTCAAAATTGCCATTTTTAGGTGATAGAGAGAACTCCAAAAAATTATTTCTAAATTTTTATAGGCTTGTTAGAGAGCCTATTTTTTGTAAATAAACTTGAAATAAACATCGGAATTGATTCTCTTTACAAAAAGGGTGAATTATAGGTTTCGGTGGTTTAGGTCAACCTGTGAAGAGTTCATTAACCACCGAAAGTAGATCTTTTGGTGGTTAACAGGCTAAATTTAGGGCTAGTTAACCACCGAAAGTGTAGGTTTTCCAGAAATAAACTGCCTTGGGAAAAATCAATTTTCTCAGTCGTGGAAAGGTCGTTTCACACGTTCAAATAGTCGATTGACAACTAGACATCCTAATATTTCCAACGGTACTTTCAGATATCAATTTGGATTTTGGGAAGGCAGCATAAGTTCCCTACAAGATAAGGAACAATGTAAATCCTGAAAATGTCAAAGACCATTTTCGCATGATCCAGATGTCATTTGGCATAATGATGGAATGCTAATTACAAAAAATTAAGCAAATTGGTGATGTAAGGTGGTATTATGACTGCTGGTCAAGGTTTGATGCTCTATGGTACTTGCAAACCTCCATTTGTCATTTCGACTTGAAACCATGGCATACATAGAAATCTATGAAGTGATTGTTTCATCTAACTGTTTGATGATTCACATGGCCCTCATAACTTCAAGTCCCGAGAGATATATTCATGATGATTCCCAATTTAATTATGATTTGAAATCCATTATTTTAGCAATCAATTCCGAAGTCTTATTTATGTTCATTATATGAAATCCCTTTGATTTCGTTATCAAACTCGAGTCTGTAGTCATTGTCATTATACCATATGAAGGTTGAGTTTTATATTATGCATATTACAACTCCATCTATCATCCAAATGCCATAGAAGCCCGAGTCTTCTTTGTTTCATTAAGTCTGAGTTTTCATCTATAATCAAGCCTGAGTTTTTGGTTATGACTTGTTAAAGATTTGGTCTATCTCATATAACCCAAGTCATCCCTATTTTGTGCCTTTCAATTTGACATACATCCATTGTTTCCTCCTGATTTTAGGTGTATTGTCTCCCCAACTCGCAGGTTTTTGCTGATTTCCAAGAATAGGAACAGACGGAGGTACAGGGTGAGGAACCAATTGATCAAGTTGTTGATGATTACCCTAATCTGCCAACTCCTACTCCTCCAGAGGAATATAGCATACCTTTGTCTGAAGCATCTACTAGTAGAACAACACCACCCAGATCACAGAAGATAAACCAATTACTGAAGAATATTTATGAGTTAGAATACACTAAGAAACAAATCAAGAAGAAGAATGCACAGTTAATTGATAGAAATTTGGAATTATATGACACTAGTCAAGATGTCAGGGATAAACATGACAAGACTCTAGATAGGAACAAACTATCGATGAAGGAGAACACTAGGTTGTACAGACATCTTAGACTCCTAAGGCTTAAGATGAAAGAAATTCAGACTCCAACTCCCACACACTTAGGGTTAGAAACCCTAGCAGAATTGGCCACTTCTTTAGACAAGGAAACAAAGCCTCCTACACAACAGACTGAAGTTTCCAACCCTGTACAAGGAGGAGAAGCATCACCAAGCAACCTTGATTACTCACAGAAGCAGCAGGGTAATTCATTTTTGCATTTTTGAACATTTTCAGAAAGTTACAGGTTTCGGTGGTTAACACGCCCAGATTTTGCCTCTCTTAACCACTGAAAGTAGAGCTTTTTGGTTGTTAAACAGGCCCAGATTTTTATCTCTTAACCACTGAAACCTATTACATGGCAACAAGGTCGTATTTTTGCCCAGATTTGACGTTTTCTCAACCAAATATTTCGAGGTTGGTTTCTAAAGATTCATAATAATTAAATACATCAGATTTAAGGTTTTATCTTGATGTATTTAATGTTTAAGAAGGTGGAAAAGTGAAAAAAGTGACCTAGTTCATGAGCAAAAAACTGTTATTTTTGCCAAAGGTGGCAAATTCGAATTTCCTATGAAGATTCATCAGCCTTGGAAGGTTTTCTACATCTATCAAAGAGTTTGGAGGATATGAAGGCTATCAAGATAGAGTTTGACTCCTTAGATAGGATATTTTCTTGTTTTGTTTTGACTTCATTTTTAGTATTCTAGATCCATTTTTATAGGATCTCATCCTACACTTGTTGTATCTATTTTGATTTGACTATTTTTAGAAAATCTCATCCATCTTTCAAGGATCTAGATTTCATCTTGTAAGGCTATAAAGACAAAGAAATTTGGAGCACCAAAAGGTTCGATTTTGAGTTCTATATTCTATTGTTTTTGTATGAAAGACATTTTCTTTAATATATCAAGCCTACAAGATTCTTTCATTTGTTGTTGTCAGACCCTCCTTCATCTTTGTCTATGAACATGAGTTGAATTCATTCTTTGTCTCTATTTAATGGTCTTATGGTAACTGTCATCTTACTTTTGACTGCTAAGAAAGAATCATAAGCATCTTTGGTTGGTTTGTTGACCCATCATATATATGGTTTATGTATGTTTTGGTTAACTGATTGGTTTTCTTATCCATTTGTTATACAAACCTATCTAAGAATATCTCTTGAAGGCCTTGTGTGCATGAATATAGTTAGACTGTCTTGAAGATACAATCCAAAGATTAAATATTTATCTTGATCCAAACCTACACCTATTATTGAGTGAATAATTTCCAAAAAGATTAGGTTACCAGGCATCTCTGACATATAGCCTAAGAGAGTTTCCTGGAGTGATAAAAAATTGGCGTCGTTGCTAGGGAGAGGAGATTGAAGCTCAGCTTCCTTGGGAGATGACAAGATCCATCTTTGATGATAGACAAAGTCTGGACATATATTCAGTTGTAATCATCTATGTGGCGACTTCATGAAGGATGGATTCAGTGGAGACTCCACAACATTCAGATGTCAAAAGTGGTTCCTGATCTTTTGGCTTGGAGGTTTGCACCTCTTAATTTTTCTTCAGTTCTTGGTTTCCCACATCCAGTACCTAATATGTCAAAATGGGGAGATTTTCTGCATATCTTCAAAGAGAGCAAAGAAGACAATCTTGCAGAACACCTCCTCAAGTTTCACGAGTTCATGGATCTATTAGATCTACAACATGAAGATGTTTGTATGAAGATGTTCATGTTTTCATTTTATGGTGATGCATGTTAGTGGTATTTTTCTTTACCTCCTTCCAGTATTTCATCATTGAAGGATTTTCACAGAGCATTCACTGAACATTGCAAAAGGTATTTTTCAGATGAGTTTGCATTTGATAATTGTTGTGATGAATATGAATTACATTGTAAGTTTGAAGATGTAAATATAGAAAGATATCCCCCTCATAATATGACACAACCCTTTAATGATCTTCAATATGTTGTGTTTTCCCATCAACATGAACTACAAATGGATAATAAAGAAACTGAATGCTCTCTTACCATCCTTAAGTCTGATTGTTATGAATTCCAAGAGATGGTTCATTTAGCTACTCAAAGAGATGATCATAAATGTATACATGATGTGGTTAATGATAGCTTTGAAGAGTATGTTGCAGTAGGAAACATCTATCATTGTAACCAAGATATTGGTGATCTTCAGGAAGACAACCATAGCATTGATGCTTTTGAAATTGTATCAAATGCATCTACTGATTTAGGTTGTCATGAAGATAAGATTGTCCCTTTTGAAAACCACAAAGATGATTATCAGATTGACACATTAGCAGGTGACTGTCTCAGATCTGCAACAGATTCTAAAGGCAGACATCAACTTTCTGATTTGCAGACCAAGGCAGTTTTCAGCAGATATGAAGAGGAAGGTGAAGAACATAAAGTTTTTTATCATCAATTGAGTTTGTATTTTCATTTGACAGAGGAAGAACAATCCACATTCAGTATTGATATCAGTGAAGAAAACAAGCAGTAGGATTCCAGTTCTTAGTTGGGACAACAAGAAGAATTCCAAGGAAGACATCTATCTACAAATGGAGAGCCATTCATGGAAGGGCAATCATTTTTCATGAATCAGAATGTTCTTGATCTTGATTTTAGAGACCCGGTGGTGGAGTTGATAGAATTACTTATTTCAGACCCTATGAAAGTTCTAGATTTCATTCATTCATCAATTTCCACAGGTGAGTATGAATTTCTGATAGATTATTTACTATTGTTGATATGTTTTGGTTATTTTCTATTAAGCAGTGATAGAGATAAAGTCATAAGGCTTTTGAACTTGCTCAAATGGTTGTTATGGAAATCTGCGTTTACCTGACCAAATTTTAGATTTGGTACAATAGGGATAGGAAGAAGAATAAGTTATTTATATGAGAACTTAGATTGTTTTCAGTTATTTGTTGAATAAGCACAACATGCTATAGGTTGTCCAAAGATAAGTTGCTCATGCCAGATGACTCCATAGCCCAATGGACTGACACAATACAAATTGTAAATGATTGCTTTTCAGAATTTTTATGTTTAATGGATAGGCACAGATCTTCTTGTTCTTGGAACCTCACTGGGAGGATTCCATCCCCGAGTAGGAGCCAGTTGTTATCACCTAAACTAGCACAGTCAAAATTGTCATTTTTAGGTGACAGAGAGAACTCCAAAAAAATATTTCTAAATTTTTATAGGCTTGTTAGAGAGCCTTTTTTTTGTAAATAAACTTGAAATAAACATCAGAATTGATTTTCTTTACAAAAAGGGTGAATTACAGGTTTCGATGGTTTAGGTGAACCTGTGAAGAGTTCATTAGCCACCGAAAGTAGAGCTTTCGGTGGTTAACATGCGAAATTCAGGGCTAGTTAACCACCGAAAGTGCAGGTTTTCTAGAAATAAACTACCTTGGCAAAAATCAATTTTCTCAGTCGTGGAAAGGTCGTTTCACATGTTCAAATAGTCGATTGACAACTAGACATCCTAATATTTCCAACGGTACTTTCAGATATCAATTCGAAGTTAGGGAAGGAAGTCAAAATTTCCCTTCAAGATGAGGCACAATGTAAATCCTGAAAATGTCAAAGCCCTCATTTTCGCATGATCCAGATGTCATTTGGCATAATGATGGAATGCTAACCATTGAAATTTAAGAAAATTGGTGATGTATGGTGGTATTATGACTTCTGGCCAAGGTTTGATGCTCTGTGGTACTTGCAAACCTCCATTTGTTATTTCGACTTCAAACCATGGCATACACAGACATCTATGAAGTTATTGTTTCATTTAACTATTTGATGATTCACATAGCCCTCATAACTTCAAGTCCCGAGAGATATATTCATGATGATTCCCAATTTAATTATGATTTGAAATCCATTGTTTTAGAAATCAATTCCGAAGTCTTATTTATGTTCATTATATGAAATCCCTTTGATTTCGTTATCAAACCCAAGTTTGCAGTCATTGTCATTATACCATATGAAGGTTGAGTTTTCTATTATGCATATTACAACTCCATCTGTCATCCAAATGCCACAGAAGCCCAAGTCTTCTTTGTTTCATTAAGTCTAAGTTTTCAGCTATAATCAAGCCTGAGTTTCTAGTTACGACTTGTTAAAGATTTGGCCTATCTCATATAACCCAAGTCATCCTTATTTTGTGCCTTTCAATTTGACATACATCCACTATTTCCTCCTGATATTAGGTGTATTGTCTCCCCAACTCATAGGTTTTCGCTAATTTCCAGGAACAGGAATAGATAGAGGTACAGGGTGAGGAACCAATTGATAAAGTTGCTAATGATTACCCTAATCTGCCAACTCCTACTCCTCCAGAAGAATATAGCAGACCTTTGGCTGAAGCATCTACTAGCAGACCAACACCAACCAGATCACAGAAGATAAACCAATTACTGAAGAAGGGTTATGAGTTAGAATACTCTCAGAAACAAATCAAGAAGAAGAATGCATAGTTAATTGATAGAAATCTGGAATTATATGACATTAGTCAAGATGTCAGGGATAAACATGACAAGACTCTGGATAGGAATAACTGTTGATGAAGGAGAACACCAGGCTATACAGACATATTAGACTCCTAAGGATGAAGATTAAAGAAATTCAGACTCCAACTCCCAAGCACTCAGGGTTAGAAACCCTATCAGAATTGGCCACTTCTTTAGAGAATGGAACATAACCTCCTACACAGCAAACTGAAGTTTCCAGCCCTGTATAGGGAGGAGCAGCATCACCAAGCAACCTTGATCACTGACAAAAGTAGCAGGGTAATTCATTTTTGCAATTTTGAACATTTTCAGAAAGTTACAGGTTTTGGTAGTTAACAAGCCCAAACTTTGCCTCTCTTAACCACCGAAAGCATAACTTTTCAGTGGTTAAACAAGCCCAAATTTTTATCTCTTAACCACCGAAACCTGTTACATGGTAGCAAGGTCGTATTTTTGCCCAGATTTGACTTTTTCTCAACCAAATATTTCAAGGTTGGTTTCTAAAGATGCATAATAATTAAATACATCATATTTAAGGTTTTATATTGATGTATTTATTGTTTAAGAAGGTGGAAAAGTGAAAAAGGTGACCTAGTTCATGATCAAAAAACTGGTTTTTTTGCCAAAGGTGGCAAATTCGAATTTCCTACGAAGATTCATCAGCCTTCAAAGGTTTTCTACATCTGTCAAAGAGTTTGGAGGATATGAAGGCCATCAAGATAGAGTTTGACTCCTTAGATAGGATCTTTTCCTATTTTGTTTTGACTTTCTATTTTTAGTATTCTAGATCCATTTGTATAGGATCTCATCCTACACTTGTTGTATCTGTTTTGATTTGACTATTTTTATCAAATCTGATCCATCTTTCAAGGATCTAGATTTCATCTTGTAAGTCTATAAAGCCAAAGAAATTTGGAGCACCAAAGGGTTCGATTTTGAGTTCTATATTCTACTGTTTTTGTATGAAAGACATTTTCTTTAATATATCAAGCCTGCAAGCTTCTTTCATTTGTTGTTGTCAGACCCTCCTTCATCTCTGTCTATGCATATGAGTTGAATTTTTTCTTTGTCTCTGTTTAATGGTCCTATGGTAGCTATCATCTTACTTTTGACTACTAAGCAATAATCATAAGCATCTTTGGCTAGTTTGTTGACCCATCATATATATGGTTTATGTATGTTTTGGTTAACTTATTGGTTTTCTTATCCATTTGTTATACAAACCTATATGATAATATCTCTTGAAGGCCTTGTGTGCATGAATATAGTTAGACTGTCTTGAAGATACAATCTAGAGATTAATATATTCATCTTGATCCAAACCTACACCTATTATTGAGAAAATAGTTTCCAAAAAGATTAAGTTACCAGGCATCTCTGACATACAACCTAGGAGGGTTTCCTGGAGTGATAACAGGCTCAGAGGGTGTCTGGTATTGAGGATTACATTTTTGTAGAAGGATTTCTTCCACACCAGTGAGGAGGATAGTACGATCTACAGTATTGTTTAGGTTGAGATATGGTCCCAACTGTGGTGGGGTAGACTGCATGTCTTGTTGGGTGTTCATCACCCCTTGGTGTGGAATGGGGTTTTGCAACATGACTAGGGTTGGTTGTTGCACGTATTGTTGTGGGGCTTGTTGAGGGGTAGGTGATGCTGGAGTATGTGGTCCATTCACTGATTCTTTCATCCATTTAAAATCAACGATTTGGGGGAAATGATGAGTATAATGACCGAACTCACCACAAAGGGCACAAGGGAAGGGCACAATGAAGTATAAAAGATTGTTGTTATTTTTCCCTTGTCATTTGTTGTTGTTGCCCCCTTAGGGATTCTGAGTCCCTTGATTCTGGTGGCCCCTATTGGGTTGGTTTTGTTTGGGGTGATTTCTGAATTGGCCTAGGTTGTTGTTGTTCCAGTTTATTCCTTTATTTTTGGCATTATTCGACTAATGAGTTGGATTTTCCATATTCAGATGTTTGAAATTTTGATATTGTTGAATGGGAGAGGGTTGAAAAAAATTAACCCCAGCGTGAGGGTGTCTTGGTGGTGGAGCCATGGGTTGTGGAGGGAAAGGAAGTGGAAATTTTCGGATTATGTTTTGGTAATGACCCGTAAGGTACATAGGAAGGAGTGGCACTTTCACTAGTACTTAGAGTATAAGCTGAGGTAGTGGGAGTACTCGAACTTGTTTCAATAGGGAGGTGTATGGTGGGTGTCGGTGGTGGCCCACTACTGAGGGGAGGAAGGATAGTAGGGTATGGTTGTTGATAAGGGGGTGGAGGATAATAAGGGGTTCCTCCATATAATAGGGGATATTTTGGTGTGCCATACATTGGTAGTTGTGGGGGTTGTGGATTTTGGTGTGTGGTGGTACCAATCAATCCATATACTGAGTGAGACATCCTGGGTTTATCTTGTCCAAATGGCACGGGTTTTGGGATATCATGAAGGACTGTGTATAAGTATCATGATTATGAATAGATGAGGTCATATTGTTGGGCCTTACTGATGTCTTCTTCTTCTGATTGAGGAAAGGTGGAAGCTACATCTTTATCGAGGAGAGAGACAAGTGATATAAGAAACCAATCAAGGCATTGTTGTTTGGTGGTTTCTGATTTTCACAAACTACATCGTCGATGCCGCTCGTGAATGTGATCAATGATATGTGTGGGTAAGGTTTGTTTAAAATTGGAGAGTAGTTCAATACCATTGTCATGGTAGATTAATAATTGGAAGAAGGTAAAAAATGCTTTGGCCAAGGACTCGAAAGTCACATGGGACCCTGATTTTTCATCTACATACGATTTGGATGATGGGCTAGTAAGTGTGCATTGAAATAATCATAGTCAGATGGAATCATCCATAATGTTGTTGGAAGAGCACCATAAGTGGAAAGTCATGACATGGTTGGCAGGGTCATCTCCTGCCTTTCCTTCAAACTTGGGGATGTATGAAGGTAATTTGGTAGGCATTGTGGGCCATGTGGGGTCATGCAATATAGGATCATTTGTGAGTTTGCTAAGAACCAGTATGTTGAGAGAGGCCAAATATGGCATCAGGAGTGTTGGTGGAAGATTAGTTCCAGCCATTGTGTGGGGGTTTTGTGAACCTAACCCTTGAGGTGGACTAGTTGAGTTTGCACTTCCCCTTTGAGAGGAAGTTGGGCCCTCGCTTCCATGTAAAGGAGAGTGAGTGGATGGTGGACCTTGGGAATTGGACCCAAGTAAGGTGGAACCAAGCAAAGCAGATCCTAAAACAATGGCACTCACAAGAGTGTGAGAAGGTGGGGTTGGTGGGTTGGAAAAACTAGGAACCCCCCCTAGAATAGGAGGAAGATTTAGTAAGCGTCTGGAATGACAGGGGTTCTGTGTGTCCCCTATGATGTCTAACTAGCTGAGTGAATGTGTGAAAATGGTGGTGAGAGTAATGAATAAACAAGATCCTTTGCTGCATTTTTTTGAACTTTACACAATATATATCTAAATCAAAAAGTAATCAGAAGTGCATCATACATAAAGTGTTATGATAAAGAAGAATATATGTGGGTAAGTGGATTTTGTCCATGTGGGGGAACAAAGAAAGAAAATTATTGTGTCCTAAAGATGTAACATCCTTCCTCTCAAATAGCACTGGACCTTCCAATAGTACTCAACAATGGGGTCTAAAGCTACCAAAAGAGAAACTAGTGAAGGATGAAATAATTAGTTATAATGAGGGGTAGAGGGTGCATATCCTAAAAGAGCTGGCGATATTTCCTAATAGCCACACAAAATCTGATCAAGGTGAAATTTCAACCCACAATTGCCACCTGGGTATATGTCCTAAAATTTGGTCACTAAGTATCTCGGTCAAAGTACGACATTTAGATTTTCGGCCTAAGAAATGGGTCACAGGCTGGATCTCGTCCAAGAGTTGGGTGCCTCAAGGGGGGATGCATAGAACAACTGTACCTCGGCCTTCAACCCTTCATGGGTATCGCCCTACCTTATGGTGTTAGGAACAATTGACAGTGAGTTATTTGGATGCCAAATCAACTTAGGCATCCAAATAATGGGGAGTTAACTGGTTAGGAAATGTGAGAACCAGTTAACGGGGAGTTATTTGGATGCCTATCCCCAAAATCCTACATAGAATAAAAAAATTATTTTGGCACCTCCTGTGGAGGAAAACTTAGTGAGTTTTTAGAAAAAAATTAGACGTGGTTGTTTAAGAGATTGGGGGTGTGACCCAACCTCGTTGAAATTAAGTGGGAGTGGATAGTTTCGTCAAGAAAAGGGTGGGGTGTTTCAGAATCCCTTTGGAGGAAAGTTACTTCAACCTCCACGTTTCGAGATGAAGACTATGTGAGTGAGAAGTGAGTTTGTGTGTGAACACGTGAAAGTGTGTCAATTTTTAATAATTTAGGTGTCACCTTACTGCATGTGGACTTCACTTGGTCCTTGCAAGTGTTTGATTACCTAAGTTACTATGTGTCATTGGTACAACCTTGCGAAATTCAAAATTCCCTAGGAAACTAGCATGTGGACATGTGGGTCCTTACTATTCATTTAACTCCCTGATGTGATTTAATCTAATAAATATTTGAAACTATACTAGATTGTGATCATGTGGGCATGTATGGACCCATTACAAAAAACCTTTAAACTTCCCTAGTGATTTAATCTAAGAAAGAAAATTTCAACACTATCTAATCTTTGTAGCATGTGGACATGTATGGGACCATTACAATCTTGAGATGTGTTTTGAAAAATAAACTAAGAGGAGTCCCGAGGGGGCTGTTGTCCTCTCCTAAAAGTTTAATCTTTTTAAGGGAGATGAAATTGTCTTCCAACCTCTTTCTGATTCTCAAGATCGCTTTGAAGCATGAGAGAAGAGCATACTCAACAATTGATATCCAATTTTTGGTCCCAATGCAAGTTTTATATGTGATTTCAAATGATTCCAACTTATACATTTAGTCAAAACAAGCCATCCATGTGGCAAAATGAAAGCAAAAGATGAAATAATGATTTTAAACCCCCTAAGTTCCTATGTGTCTTGACTAATCCCTTTATATGGAGAGGGAAATAAGTGTGGTGCAGATTAAAACATGCATGAAATCATTTTGAAGGAGGCTAGGGGCCTTCCACAAATCACAAAAGGGATTACAATGTGTGTTTTTCTGCACAGGTGTGCGGGTCTCAGAGTAGATAGAGGTGCATTGAGAACCATTGCGCTAACTAGACAAGACTCTTGGGAGCAGGTGCGTAGAGGGCACTGAGAATGATAGTGCTTTGGGCGCACATGTGCACGATGCACGCCTGTGGGCCAATAAACCTGCGCACACATGACACATGACTGTGAAGAAAATTTTGGATGGAATTCTCTCAACTCACATAAAATTTGTCTTTCTGTAGGTCGGCTTGGGCCAATTATAGTACTTGCAGGTTAAGTAAACAAAAAGAAGAGCTAAAATAACCCAAATGCGGTAGGAAATTGATACCTTTCGCCAGTGGATTCGTCAATCTGTTGCACCTCTTTTGCAACCTGAATGAGAAAAAAAAAAGTTCTTACAAGATTAGTTGGTTCAGCTAAGCAAGACAACAGTAAGGAAAGGGTTAGAGAAAGAAGCATAAAAGACTAAGCTAAGAATTAAACTAAGAAAAGAAAGAACAACTAAACTATTGCTTAAGGACATAAGAACAAGAATCAAATAAGACTCATGTCACCAATGGCAAGGATTTGAATTAGTGAAAACGAAAACACCAAAGACAAAGGGGACTTTGGGTCCCTTCTTCCTCCAAGGGAGGGCTATTGGACACCCAAACTTGAGCTCTTCTTACAACTTGGAAACTTGAAAGAAATGGTGAAATAATCCCAAGCTAACCCACTCAAGAGGTGAGATGGATTGCTTAAATGGAATGGTGCTAGTATACCCTTGATAGGAAAAGAGGATTCCCCAAGAGAATAGCAACAACATAGCCTTACAAATTAATTCCTTGAAAATATAGTGCACCCATGGCCTTCTTTTATAGCATAGCTTTGAGGCATTAAGCAACCAGCTTTTAGTGTGAAAAGGGGTTGTTTAGGGCATTTTTAGGTCTTTGACAAACCACCAAGTTGGATCCAACTAAGATTTGGATGTCAAATCAACTTGGAAGCTGAACCAGAAGTGGGTGGGAGGCTGACCAATCTCATAAATGCGTTGTTCTCACATGTGCGCGACTTTTAGCGTCCACAGTCGTGCATCGTGCACATGTGCGATTTTCTGGCGTTTCTGAATGGTGCATGTGCATGCACACACTGTGTAATCATACCTCATCTTGATTTTTCAACACGTTACATAGTTTTTGACCTTTTGGAAATGATTTTTGGTAATTTTGGTCCATGGGTGGACTCATAGTTGTTTGAAAATGTTGGATTCTTGTAGCCATTTACGGACGGTATTTCAATGATAATAGGCATCATCAATGAAGTTTGCGAAGAGACGGAGGTATGATAAGGATTATTCAAGTGGGGATATATGTTGCCCCCATGTGAAGGGGTTCTATGAAGAGGGTATCCCAAACTATAAAATTGATTCTCCCCGTATGAAAAATCCAAGGATATATGAGGACCCGCCATGGGAAAAGTGTTCAAAGGAACTGGTATGGAAGACAAAGGATACACAAATGGGGTGTAATAAGTAGAATAAGCACCCATTTGAGTACTGGCTCCTGAAAAAGAATAGCTAGGAATGGATCCGTAAGAGGGGAGGTTCCAAACTCCCACAGTGAGAGTTGGTTGAGGGACATGACTGATATCAAACGATGATGTAGGAAACATGGCCATTGTGGCCCCAAATCCAATGTTATGATTCATATAAGTGGGTTAGGGAGAGGATGGAAAGGGTGAGTTCATATTAACATGAAAATGGTTAGATACCCAAGGCATGGATTGAGTGTCGTAATTCTGCATACCATTATGAAAAACATATAGATTTGTCCCCATGAGATGAGTGAACATCATGGGGGCGGTAACGGTAAAAGAGGGAGCTATGGGGACTCCACTATCCATGATAATTACAACTCAAATCACGATATAAAATCCTAAGGCCAACTAGTAATCAAAGATCACACCAAAAATCAAATGACCAATATGCACACAAATGGGGTAAAGTGGCTGAAAGGGGCCTCTCTCCCTAAAGAAGGTATGTCTCTCCCAAGAGGGGCCTGAGATTCCCTGTTAAAGATTAGAGGTAAAAAAATAAGTTATAAGGGCCCTCGTGAGCTTAAGAACCAGTTGGTTAGATCTACCCGGAGAGATAATCCTCCATAAAGGTTGTGTGTTGTCCCACCCTTATCTAACCTAGGGTACTTGTAGAATAACCCCTACAAGTAACCTATGTGGCACCTAAGTCAAGAAAATAAGAAATCAATGTATAATTGATGCACATGCGAGAAGTCATAAGGTGGGTCCACCATACGGGCAGGGCAGAAAAGACCAAAACCTTGAAAGCATCACCTCTCATGGATGTAAGGGCACTAGGAATATCCCGAGATACAAATAGATCCCTAACGCTAAGAAGGTATTAGGGGGATATCCCTTCAACCAAGCTCACGTGACCTTGTGATTAACTCTGGTGTAAGTGGAGCCTCCTGATATTACCAATTATACAATGGATTTATCGAATCCCTTATTTAGACACATATGTTGATTTAATAGCCTTGGAGAAGTTTTCTCACAAAATCCTATTGCAGGGCACTAAATCCTAAGCTAGTTTGTGCACCCTAGAAAATAAAATCGTGAATAATCAATTTTAAATTATAGTGTTAATTTTAATGGTCGTTCTTACTCAAAAAGGTATGGTAGTGAAACTCATGATGTTATGACTCAACAAGTAAAGTAAATATGAATGAAATGCAAAGTACTAACTTCAATTTTCATTGAATGATATGCTTCTTAAAAGAAATGGAATTTTCAATTTCAACTCTGCAATTCTAAAGTAAAAATGCAATCTTTCTTTACATGCACTAAGATAAATGACGAAGACTCAAAAGATTAAAATTCTAAGCAATGCAAAATGCCTAATATTTATTTATTCTCAATATAAGAAAAATGAAAATGCATGGACTAAACATCAACTTGATATATAAAAACTCTATTGTGTATAGAAAGAGACAACTCAAGTAGGATACCAAAGAGAAAAATACCCATCCCAATGTACAAGGACAATCAAAATTAGAAGATGATGAGAAAGACTCCGCCCATAAATTCAACCAAAGACAGGTTTCTTGTCATCCCACAAACACTTAACAGTCACTACAGAGACCCAAGAAGACTCATAAATCATCAAAACCTACTCAAAAACCACCAAACCCATCAAACAAGAAAAAGAGGATGATGTACGCGATTGTTCAAGGAAACAACGCATATGTACGCAGCTTGTAGAAGGAAAACTCATGTATATACGTGAATGTCATGAAAAAAACCATGTATATGTTTCAAAAAAAAAACTAGGCAAAAGAGAAAGATGACAGACTCAGACCCAGAGTAAACAAAGGCTGGCAAGAAATGATATGAAAAGAAACAAAATAGAAACGAGAGCAATCTAAGGATAAAAACACTCCAAGCCCTAAGAAAGAAGATTCAATCCCCAGTATGGTCGTCAATGTTGTTACAAGTAAAATCTCTCTATGGATAGGGTAAACCACAATAGAAAGAAATGACTACATAAATCAACTCTATTCTCAAGTATTCTATATATACAAATATGCTAGCAAGACAAGATAAAATGCCTACCTCATCTAGAAGTTCTATGAAGTCCACCATTGAGCACTGGACCCAAAACAATATACCTGTAACTAGTCCTCAACAACCAAGCAAAGAAAGCATATGGTGATAATATATGATGTTAGCACATTCAATAGCATAATCCATTAATATACATAACAAATACTCTCATGGAATAATAATTCAAATATTTGCAAGATATCAATTAGACATGAAAAGAGTATTTCTATTCATATATGATCAGTAGAAGTGAAAAAAGTTACAAAATTTCATGTCGGCACAGTTCATAACCAAGAAATTAAGTTCCTTCCAGTTGGGCCTCCACCACTTCAATCCTCCAACAAAGGAAAGATCATATAAGAGAGACAATGAATTTCTCAATCAATAAGGGAAGATATTGGGGGATGAACACTGTGTTCAAACTTAAAGGACAAAGGGATGCAAACTCAATATGAAGTGAATAATTTCTCCAGAGTAACTTTGCTCTCAAAGTTGAATTTTTTCTCCTCTTTTGGATAGCTCAGAATTGGCTCATTTATAGCCTTCAAATGGAACTAAAGGGCTGAGTAGGAACATTTACAATATATGGAAGGCCAAGGATTATCGATCTCCTATCGTGACATGGAAACCCAACACTATTTTTGATTTTTGGGCACAAATTCCAATGTACGTGGGTTGTAGTGGTGCAACTTGCATATACACATGTTGTATAGTAGGAAAGGTTTGAACATGTGGAAAAAATGTATTTTTAGCTCTGGGATTTGCAAAAAGGGATGAAAAGTCTGCATAGGGAAATGGAAAAAGGCCCTCTGTGCAAGATTGCATAGGGTGAGGAAAATCTTGCTATAACATGCCCTTCTTCTAGCGCCAATTATGTTGAGGGGTCTGAGATCCCTTTAACTCAATAGTAGGAGCCAAACCCAAAATATAGGCCCAATTAGACTCTACATCATTTAATGGGTGGAATAGTTGTCCAGATATTTCGATCTAGCTAATTTATTGATGGAGTTTACCTAGTGATTGACATGATATCTTCCTGTGAAAGTTCCTCCTTCAGGTTAAGAATTATCTTTTGTCTTTTATTTTATTAAATGGGTCTCATAAAGTAAGGTGAGATGGTATAAACCAACTGATAGAAGGGATACTTAACTACCAAAGAAGGTTGAGCCTGGAATAACCCTTGTGCTCTAGCATGCAAACAACGACATTCACACCTATTACAAGTCTAATAATAATACATTAACTTGCTAGTATTTCAACAGTGATTGATCCAGGATCTTTTAGTCAGGTGACTTATTAAATATTTGTATTAAATGAGCAGAAACAAAAGTACACCATAAATAAGGAAAATCTCAAAAAGAAAGATACATAATCATGCAATATGAACACAAAAACTTTATAATGGAGTTCATCCCTAGTGGACTACGTTTCTGAGTCTTGCTCTCAAATGGGTAGGTATTTCTATTAAATCCACAAAAGAATTGGGTAAAATACATAAGTATACCTCATTTTGGAATTAATATACATAATCTTTGCTTAGATTAGAAAACTAATACCACCACTGCATTTGTGGCGTCGGTTTACCTAAAAATGACTATCTCCATGCCTTGATCCGAGTCAGACACTTTTTGGCCCAAGAGGCACCCCTGCCTTGGTTTGTATGGCACTGCTCCTACAATAAATGATGAATAAATATTGAAAATCATGCCCCAGTCCATACACAGTGATATGGGCACGCTTAGACTCCCTCTCTCATGTTTTGGCTTGTCTATGTCTCGAACTTTGGCCGAGGGCCTCCTTATATACTATTTTGCGGGTGGTTGTGGATTGATGAGGTTGTTAGCCTAATCTACAAGCGGATGCTATTATAATACTTTGATGTGCCATTTGCACCGTTAGAAATATTGCAATGCGCTCTTTTCACTGAGTTTTGGGAACTTTGAATTTTTGCCTTTTTGTTGTCTGCTGAAGCCATTATGAGCGTCCTGATTTTCTTCTGTGCATTTTGAGTTGTTCTTAACCTTATTCGAATTCTTTTTGGATCACGCCTTCCCACTGAGAGATTTTTGGACCACCAAAATATTTCATTAATCAAATGGTAAGTGAGGGAAGAGTCCCCTCACTTTGTCCTTCTCAATCCACTTTTACTTGCTTGGATGTGTGCCCTTTAAGCCTACTCGAAGAAAATCAACATCACCCTTGCATGAAATCCTTGTCCTTCTATCCAAGATGATATATTCCCGTAACTCATCCAAGTACTCAGATGAAAACTCATCAACTGAAGGTATTGAAACTTCCTCATCCTGATCCATGATCATGGGAGGCTTAAAAAGCTTCAAGTTCTCTACGTTCACAACGAAGTAAATATGCATATAAGGTGGAAGATCTAAACAAAAACCATTAGTGTCACTTTTCTCCAAAATAGTGAAGGGTCCATATCGGATGGGATTGAGTTTCTTTCCTTCACCCTTCAATCGTTCCTTGCTAATATCAAGCCATACCCAATCTCCAACCTGGAACTGATGATCAACCATGTGCTTGTCATGTTGAGATTTATACTGTTCTTGACTCTTCTCCAATTGTTACATGACTGTCTGGTGTATCTGCTAGATCCTCTAGATGAACTTGTGGGATTTTTCCTTTGTTCATTCTTCATTCACATTGGCATCTCTCCCATACATCAAGTCCAAAGGAACCTTTGGTAGGTACCCAAAACATGTCTCCAAAGGTGAACTCTGAGTGGGAGAATGCAAAGCTTGGTTATAAGCATGTTGTAGATAGGGTATATGTTCATCCCATAACTTAGGATGCTTGTTGTAGTAGCCTCGAAGAAAAAATATCACTATTTTGTTTACCATCTCTATCTGTCCATTAGTATGTGGATGAAAAATAGTTCTCCTCTTCAATTTCGTGTCCATCATTCTCCACAAGCTAGTCCAAAAATCTCCAAGGAATCAAGTATCTCGATCTGAGACAATCGACGTGGGTAACCCAAAGTAAATCCAAACATACTGAAAGAAGAGATTAACAGTCTTCTCAATAGTGATCTACTTTTTACATGGCATAAAGATACACATCTTGTTGAACCTATCCACTATGACATACAAATAACCATGACCACCTTTGGTCATTGGTAAACCCCCTACAAAATCCATGGAAATGCTTTCCCATGGATGGGATGGAACATGAATTGGTGAGTATAGACCCAATTTTCTATTAGTGGGCTTACAAGTAGAACACATCACACACCCCTTTACATATTTAGTTACAATTGCTTTCATTTGAGGCCAATAACAAAACCTCTCCAAATGAGCCATAGTTTTTCCTACCCAAAAATGCCTAGACACAAGAGAAGTGTGACCTTCTCGTACTACATGGACTCATTCACTTGTAGGAATACATAGCTTCCCAAGATGATAGAGTAACTTTCTGTGCAGACAATAGTTCTCTACCTGTGCACCATGGGTTAGCTTCTCATATACTTATTTAAAATCTTCATCGATGGCATATTTATTTACATAGATATCATGAGATAAATAAGTATTCCTCAAAATAATAGAAACAACAATAGGAGGTCTAGAAAGAAATATTTCATCGATGGTGTATTTGCTGGAATCTGTCTCGATATCAAAAAGTTGTTGAAGATTCAACAGTGATAATATTAGTGTGGTACTGATATTCTCCTTCAAAATGTTGAAATCATTTTGTTTCTTTCGTTCCCACTAAAAAATATTCTTCACACTGGTTAAGACATGCAAAGGATACAACTTTTCCCTTTGCAAAGTATCCAATACTTTCTTTACATGCCTCACATGTTCATCCCAAGCCCCACTAAAAACAAGAATGTCATCTAAATATACAATCCAAAATTCATCCACGAAAGGCCTAAATACACCATTCATCACACACGTGAATGTTTTTGGAGCATTGCAAAGCCCAAAAGACATAATTAACCACTCAAACAATCCTTGTTTGGTTTTAACGACAGTCTTCCATGCATCCTACTCTGCGACCCTGATTTGATGATATCCATTGCGCAAATCCAACTTAGTGAAATAAACATCATTATTCGAATGATCAAGTAAATCATCTATATCGGGAAGAGGGTATTGATTTTTCACTATAATTTTGTTTAAAGCTCGGTAATAGACAAACCTACACCATGTTCCATATTTCTTTGGCACCATCATGATTGGAGAACCACAAGGAGATGAATTGTGCTTGATGAACCCTTGATCCAATAATCCTTGTACTTGCTTCTTGATCTTTCTCATCTCCACAACTGACATCCTGTACATGTCCACATTAGGAAAAGGAGAATCCTACTAAAGATGTATCTCATGTTGGTTTTCCCTCTTAGGAGGTAATCCATTTGGTTCCTGAAAAATATCATCATACCTAGAAACAATATCAATTAATTCTTGTTTATGAGATGGATCACACCCTTGGAAAGCGTCGAATGTCCTGAAATCTTTCTCTTTGACGACCATGAGTACATATCTCTTATTAGTGGTTATGAGTCTTTTCATTTTCCCTACACTAACAAGTGTCATATTTACCCTCATGCTGTGAGCTCTAACAATATATTCCACTCCCCCTTTAGTAAGGTGGTATTTGTTCTCACGACGAAATAAGACTACTTTTATATCATAAAGATAAGGACTTCCTAACACTATTCCACATATGTCAATTGGTACAACATCCAAATCCACTTCATAAATCAACTTTGAAGTAATAGAAAATATTATCCAACATTGTTTGGTGACATTAAGTTTTTCTTGATCACATACCCAACCAAGAGGGTAAGTATTTGGAAGTGGTTTTGTTTCAAGACCCAACTTCTTGACAAGTGCTTTAGATATTAAGTTTACTTGGGAACCCAGATCAAATAATGTATCTATCTTAGTATGTTTATATACAACTCGTATATGAAATAACTCATTCCTCTTTCGTTGATCAATATGAGATTCATCAATGGAACTTGAACTAGAACGAAGAGAATCTTTACCTTTTACTCTAGTCGATGTGATCTTTCCTTCATCTCCTGATTTAGAACCAAGATCTTGTTGCACTATAGCAACATTATTTATCTTCCCCTTTCCATCGAACTGTTTCGATTTCTTTTCTAGATGTAGTTTCCAACCTTGTTCTTCATCATGACCGCTCCTCTTTCAATGAGTGCAAGATAATTTTACTCCTTCTCTCGTCACTGTAGCGGTCTTATTGTCCTTCATTTTAAACTTCTTGAAAGTCTTTGTGTGAAATTGGAAGGTTTCTTCGTGGGATCTTCTTGAACATGTTTCCCCCTGTTCTCAAGGTTTGTTGCTTTCACACAAACTTCATCAAGACTATTGGGGTTAAACAAGAGAAAAGTATGGTGAATATAACTATGAAGTGCACCAATATACTTCATTAAAGTTTCATAAGAATCCAAAGGAATGTTCAATGCTAGAGCTTTCTTCCTAAATTATTCTATGAAACTTTTTACAGTCTGGCCTTTACTTTGTCTTAAATTTTTCCATTCCATCATTTCTTTATGTAAATACCCTAATGGATAGAATTACTTCCTTATATCTGTTTTAAATTCGGACCCCGAGGAAAGAATATTACCACACTTACTTATCTCTTGTAGCTATCTCTCCCACCATATGAGAGCGGTGCCTTCCAACCGAAGAGATGCCAGTTGCACCCTAACTTCCTCTTCGTCAATATGTTGAACATGACAATATACTTCAACCTGTCAGATCCAATTATCTAGTTTTTCAGGATTAACATCTCCATTAAACATACGTAAAGAAAACTTTACATAATATAAAAAATTTATAATATAACAATGCTATATTATAACAATGTTATAATATAACAATGCTATATTATAACAATGTTATAATATAACATTGTTATAATATAACATTGTTGTATTATAACATTGTTATATTATAACATTTTTATATTATAAAAATCTTTAATAATGGTTTCTTAAAAGAGGCTTTATGGTTAGAATGATGAGAATGATGGGAATTCTCAGAGGAATAAGAACTAGAACTTGAAGGTGAAGATGGAGGCTCAGGAGGATGTCCTCCAACCCCTTGATTTACAGAAGAATCATTACTTGCATGTGCTTCCTTTTTCTTCCCTTTCTTCTTCATCCTCTTCTCGTAATATCCATACATTTGTTCGAACATTTCTGACATGCGATAAAATACCATGTGAAAATTCTTCTCTTGTTCATCACGCTTGTCCTCTTATGCCATCTTCTTCCTTTGGGATGCACAACCAAATTTAGGATTGAACGTCTTAAGACTTCATTCACCCTACTTATGCTTGGCCCTAGTAAGCATTCATACTCATCAATTCAAGTCAAATATGAATGCTCTGATACCAACATGATTTGGGATCTTTTCGTCAGGTGACTTATTAAAGAATTGTATCAAATGAGCAGAAACAAATGTACACCATAAAGAAGTAAAAGATCAAAATGAAAGAGACCTAAGCATGCAATATGAACAAAAAAAATTGATAACAAAGTTCGTCCCTAGTGGACTACATCTTCGAGTCCTGCTCCCAAATGGGTAGGTATTTTTATTAACTCCACAAAAGAATTGGGAAAAATACATAAGTATACCTCATTCTGGAGTTAAGATACAAAATATTTTCTCAGATCAGAAAACTAACACCACCAGTGTGTTCATGGCATTGTTTTATCTAAAAATGACTACCTCCACGCCTTGATCCGATTCAGACACTTTTTGTCCCAAGAGGCACCCATGCCTCGATTTCCATGCCACTGCTTCTGCAATAAATGATGAATAACTATCGAAAATCATGCCCCAATCCATGTCTTCTCTCTGTTTCAAACTCTGTCTTGTGCTATGTCTTGTCTCTATCTCGAACTCTGGCTGAGGGCCTCCTTATATACTATTTCACTGGTGGTTGTGCATTGATGAGGTCGTTATCCTAATCGGTGAGAGAATGCTATTATAAGACTTTGAGGATCTGTTTATACCATTAGGAAGGTTGCAACACACTCCTCGCAATTATTCCCTTTTCACTGAGTTTTGGGAACTTTGAATTTTTTCCCTTTTGTTGTCTGCTGAAGCGATTATGAGCGTCCTAATTTTCTTCTGTGCATTCTAAGTTGTTCTTAACCTTCTATGGATTATTTTTGGATCAGTGACTGAGATACAATTATTGAAAGAAAATATGCATGCAATAAGATGAGTTCAAGAAAAATAGTTTCCTTAGCTCTACCATCAATCACACATTAACACAACGATTTTCTTTTCATCATTAAGAATAAAAGAACTGTTAAAATATTTGAACATATAGCTTATCAATAGATTCAGAAACTCTTACTTGTTACAACATCAACTACTAAAATAAAAGTTGGAAGTAGTTCCTCCTCAATCCAATCACATAATGCATTTGATAAAAAACAAAAAAATTTCTCTAGTTCTAAACAAAACTTCTCAATTAAGGTTGCTCATAAATAATTCTTTACAATTTTCATAAAGAGGGTATTTTCCCCAAAACCATTAATCCCTTATAAAAGGTCAATCCCCCTATTTATAAAGAATCACTATCAAAAAGTAGTTTCTACAAGTTTGTGTTAAGTAAAACAAAATATTGCCATGTGGCGCTTGATCTCTTTGTTCTCTAGAAATCATCTTGTGGTTATAATAGAGTGGATGACTCTTCTTTTATTCTGACCACTTGACAAAGAGATCCTTGCATGTGTTAGCATACGAGAATATTTTTTGGTACATCGGGGATGAAAGGGTTTCCTTCACTTCTATTTCCTTCTCTCTATATTTGACGACTTTGACACTTAAACACTGCATAACTGCATGAGCCTTGATTAGATGTTCCATAAACTTTCATATTTGACCTGGAGTCATTCTTTCCAACTACATGAACTCCACTTCCCACATTGATTTTTTTCCTGCCTGTCGTTTGACTATGTCATGCAAGTCGACAAAGTCTTCTGGTGAGTCGAAATCTAGGAGGCCAATGTCTTTCATCTCCCAATTGATCCTTTCCCATATTATTTCACAACCGGCCCATATCTTTTGTATCTCTCGCTGAGTTTATTGGGCCATAATTACCCAATATTATGTTGCTTTCCTGATCCGGGAGATGTTGTTATCCATCAACACTTGAATTCCATGCTCCTCAGTGTCTCGACCCTTCTGTATTGCACTGATGTAATCGATTCATTCTACATCTTGGTATACCTTTTCATACCATCTCTCCACATCCTTATAGGTTTCTAGCGCCATAATGGTATCTTCTTGATAATCGGCTACACATCCAGTGAAGAGATGTCTTTCACTTGTGAACTTTGCATATGCATCTTACAACTCACTCTTCAGAAAACCTGTGGCTTGTGCTGAGTCTTGGTAATATTTTTCCATATGGAACAGATGGTATAACTCCTTCTTCATGGTGGCCAATTCCTTTTCATATCTCTTTTCTTGATCTAATGTGGCATCAATGATAGCCATACCTGCACCAATGAGCTCATATGTCTCTCTATTTTCTGTGCTAGGAAACATCTCCTTTGTGGTGATGAGAATCGATCTATCCAATGTGAGTCTTATTTTGTTAGTGGTCCTCCTCCTGATATCTTTCCTCTTATAGTCGTAAGAAATCTCCTATATATCAACAACCTCATAATGGGCTCAGGGATTTGTTGGTCTCCCTAGGTCAGAGTGTTTCCCAAGATTCCTGCCATATATATTTTCTCTAGGACCAATCCTTGTACTTATTTGATAAGGGAAAATTACATATGTTCCAATGGATCGACCTCCTTTTGGTGTTCATCGACTGGTGAGGTATCTACCAAAATTTAAGAGACAGTGACAAGATCAATACTTACTTGGTGATCGACTGTTGAGGTGTCTATCTCTAGCTGTTGCAATTCCTCCTTTTGTCCACCTGAACCTAGATCATCCCTAGAGATGTATTTAGGGGTCCCCAATAGGTTGATAAGCTCATTTTCTAAGATACTTTCGACCTCATGGTCTCCCTATAGAGGGTTTGGAATTGATGCATCGAGACTTGGAGTAGATAGTCCCCTTGGTTCTTTCTCCTCTGTAATTGGTATCAGAGTTATAAGTGAGACCTCTGAACTCTCTTCATCAACATAGATAGTTATTACATCAAAAGGGGTATTAGGCACACCCATTTCACCTTGTGTTCTTGGAATCTCATGCTGGGTTGGAATGGTCACTGATGATCTAGCCTATGGTGATGGAAATCTGGGATTTTCCAGATTGACGGTTTCCTCCGATGGGGTTTAATATGATCCATTTAGCTCCTCTTTGATGTTGCTTGGGTCAGTCATGGTGAACCTCATCATTTCTACTAGTTGAGGATCATTCTCTAGTTGTTGGATGACTCTTTGGGATTCATCTAATAACAACATTCCCCTCCTTTGTGCCTCTATGGCTTCTGCTACTCCGTTTTCTTCTCTAACCCTGAAAGCATCTTGATCCCTATGTTCTATCATTTCGACTTTCTCATCCATACTCATAGCTTTGAAGCTAGTCATGTTCGGGTTATATTTTCTCTATAGTACCACCTCCCAATCCTAAGTGGATTAAAAGATTTGTCATCATCCAAAAATTATAGAAAATTAAAAAATTGCATTTGAGGGAAATTCTGGAAGTCGTTAGAGAGTAGTGGTTAGAAAATTAACAAGCACAGTGTGCATGATTTGCTTTCTGGGTGGCATAAGAATTTTCACGTGGTGCGTGGTAGATAATACTGATATCCAATGTCATTTAAACATTTATATAAGTACCATTACATACTATCTCTCTGAAAAATATTATTATATACTTTATGTGTAATTTTATAGTCAATGCTATTAAATATAACATTGAATTTAAAATTATAAATATAATATATAATAATATTTTTTACAAATACAGTATATAATATTACTTCTATAAATATTTAAGTAAGCATGGTTAGAAAACTGCAACTAACCAAGTGAGATTTGTGTCAAAGTTAGAAGTCAAGGGACATGTGCTTTCAGCATTGTTGAAGACCCCCTTGCACATCCCTCATTGGATGTTAGACTAACAAAGGATAGATCCATGTTCTCGAAAACATAACCCCTCACACGATAATTAATATTGATATCCAATGTTATTTAAACATTTATATAAGCAGTATTACATACTATCTCTGCGAAAAAATATTATGATATATTATATATGTAATTTTATAATCAATTTTATTAAATATAACATTGACTTTAAAATTATAAATATAATATATAATAATAATTTTTACAAAACATTATATAATGTTACTTCTATAAATGTTTCATTATTATTTATTATCAATTTAAACACTATTGAGTCTATCCATGGTGGTCCTTTTAGAAAACTAAAATTAATGGTGTGAGATTTTCCCCTAAATTAGAAATCAAGGGACATGTGCTCTCACCATTGATAAAAACCCCCTTATACATCCCTCCTGAGATGTTATACTAACAAAAGATAAATCCATGATCTCAAAAACATAACCCCTCACAAATTAACTAATACAAATATCATATCTTATCTAAACATTTGTATAAATCGCATTATATAATTTTTGTGTAAAATAAATTATTTATATTATATTTATAATTTTATAGTCAATTTCATATTTAAATATAACATTGACTATAAAATTATAAATATGATATATAATAATAATTGTTTTCCACAATCTTATTATAAATGGACGTGCCAAACAATCAACCCACTATTTGTATCAAACATCTCATTGATGAAGCCTTCTTAATAAGAACGTTCCACGTCAATATTTTGCATTAAAAAAAAAAAAATTGTCAAAGAAGAGATAGCTAAAAACGTAAAATCAATGATACACAAATATTCAATATTTTGCATTTAAAAAAAAAAAAAAATTGTCAAAGAAGAGATAGCTAAAAACGTAAAATCAATGATACACAAAATATTTGTGTGTTTGGATTTTGTACTTATAGAAAAAG